>JAKWBJ010000323.1:0-163068 GCA_023159175.1 Wohlfahrtia magnifica | reverse complement strand
TGTATTCCTCAAATCTATGAATTTAAAAATTCTGGCCCTCCATAGAACTCAAAGTACCTATCCATTGTTAAAAATAGAAAAAAAACAAGTTATATAAGAAGTATAAGAAGTCTGGATCCAACATTGACTTTGTACAGTATACTGTAGTCCGTGCTCAATATAACTCAATTAATCTATCATGTTATCACAACTATTTTAAAAAAATCCTAATTAATTTTAAATCTGATCCTAAGTCGTTTTATAAATTTGTAAGCTCTAAGAAAATGTCGAACACATTTCCATCTGCAATGAAATAAAACGATGTCGAAACTGCTGATGACACAGAGATAAGTGATTTATTTACTGATTTTTTTTCAATAACCTATTCTGAGGAATGTTTTGATGACTCGGGGTCTTTTCCACTACCTGAATTGTCTTTACTATCTATAACAATTCCATTTATTGATGAATTAACAGTCTTCAATAATTTATGTAAGCTTAAGTATTCTTATAAATCTGGACCTGGTGGAATTCCTATGCCTTTGACAATCATTTTTAATTATTTTAGCTAAAATATAGTTATTGGCTAATTAATGTTTGTGAATTTAGGCATATTGGAATGTTTTAACATAATTTTTTAAATATTTTTATTTTTCCTTTCATTGTTACACGCAATTTAACAATTAAAAAAGAAATTAACTCACAATTTATAAAATTTAACAATAAACAAAAATAACGAAAAGATATATAACTGTCAAAACCAATGAGAAAGGTGTCGTGCGTACATGACAATTCATATGTGTAATTCAAACAGAGCGAAGAAATCGAAGTCTCGTGTGAACACAACATTAGACTTTTTTCGATAAACAGTTTTATGTTCTATAAGTCATAGCTTATTGAACCAGAAACATCCGTATTTTGCACTGCATTGTCTATACTTTCGCCAGGGATTCCAGTTTAATATTAGCCTGTCATTTTCGTTTAGTTTATGCTGACAATGCAGTGTCTTAGCGGTGCATATTAATTTATATTTATGTACACATATAAATATATTAATGATTGGAAAATACATTTTGAATTGAACTTAAAAAAAAAAACTTATTGAGGATTAGTACACCGTATAACAGTTTTGAACATTTAGAAGCAGACATCTTTAACAGTTTATTATTGCTTCTTTTTGTTTAGGAAAAAGTTGAATACATATTCTTAGTTATATTTACTTCAGAATGTGTAATGAAAATTATTGCCTATGGATTCGTTTTACACAATGGGTCATATTTAAGAAACGGCTGGAACTTTTTGGATTTTTTTATAGTTGTAATTGGGTGCGTATATATATACTTTTGTGAAACTATAAAGCGTTAACAATTTTCATTAACTTAAATATTTTTTTTTTAGTATGATATCGACTGCCTTATCAAATTTGGTTAAAGAGGGCTTTGATGTAAAAGCGCTAAGAGCATTTCGAGTTTTAAGACCACTACGTTTGGTATCCGGAGTACCAAGTAAGTAGGCACTACTCTAATATTAAAAAATCATTTACTGAAACTTCTTTTTTTAATAATTATTTTAGGCTTACAAGTTGTTTTAAATTCAATTTTAAAGGCCATGATACCACTATTGCATATTGCATTACTGGTATTGTTTGTAATAATAATCTATGCAATAATTGGTTTAGAATTGTTTTCGGGTAAATTACACAAAACTTGTCGAAATCCAACAACTGGCGAATATTTAGGAGATTTAGATGAATTACATCCGTGCGGCGTTGGATTTGCGTGTCCTGAAAAGTTTGTATGTTTCGACGAATGGGTTGGACCCAATTGGGGCATAACAAATTTTGATAATTTCGGCTTATCGATGCTAACAGTATTCCAGTGTGTAACTTTAGAAGGTTGGACTGATGTCTTATATAATGTAAGTACACATATAAATAGAAACAGATAAATAAAATAAATAAAAGCAAAGAGAGCGTTTATTAGAAGTGTTTTACCAAATTATGGAATTTTGCAATTTGTATTAAATTAAGGTTCTTTTTGTAGATACAAGATGCGATGGGATCAAGTTGGGAGTGGATTTACTTTGTTTCCATGGTTATATTGGGTGCATTTTTTGTTATGAATCTAATTCTTGGTGTCCTATCTGGTGAATTTTCTAAAGAGCGTACAAAGGCTAAAAATCGTGGCGACTTTCAAAAGCTACGGGAAAAGCAACAAATTGAAGATGATCTACGTGGGTATTTAGATTGGATTACGCAGGCTGAAGACATTGAACCTGATACCGATGGTCAAATAATATCGGATGGCAAAACAAAAATTATAAATGAAATTGAATCTCAGAATCAATTAGGTGACGAGAGCTATGAAGTAACAGAGACGGAATCATGGTTCCGTAAAAAGAAAAAGAGTTTAGACAGAATCAATAGACGATTAAGAAGATCATGCCGCAAGGCTGTGAAATCTCAAGCTTTCTATTGGCTAATTATTGTTCTGGTATTTCTTAATACGGGTGTTTTGTCAACAGAACATTATCGACAACCAGAATGGCTAGATCAGTTTCAAGGTTTATATAAAATTGTGCAGTTTAACCTTTTTTATTCTAATTATATATTTTTATTTTTAGAGTACACGAATATATTTTTTATTGCCCTTTTTAGTTGTGAAATGATTTTAAAAATGTACAGTTTGGGTTTTGAAGGCTATTTTGTGTCCTTATTTAATCGCTTTGATTGTTTTGTGGTCATTGGCAGTATAACAGAAATGATTTTAACCGGAAGCGATTTAATGCCACCTCTAGGAGTCTCAGTGCTACGTTGTGTACGTTTGCTACGTGTCTTTAAAGTAACAAAGTAAGTAATCCCAAAATTGGATTTATGTTTATAAATTATTCAAGTAAATATTTTTTAACGAATTCGATTGCTATTATACCTTTAAAAGAAGATAGGACAAAAAAATCTAATAACACTAGTCAACAAGGTTTTGGACTGGAGCAACCAAATATCTTTCCTAGTGTAATTTGGTGAGCTGAATTCAAATCCGTTTTCAGTTTTTTCCAGCGGGCTAAAATTTTTTTATGGGCGTGGCAAATTTTTCGCCCAAAACAGCAGTTATGTTAATATATTTAACTATAACTTGAAAACGTCTCGACAGATTTTAACGCAAATACCAGCAAATGTTTATGAATAAAATTTCCTATAAATCATCTCAACAACATATTTTTGTATTTTCAGCAGTTTCAGAGTTATTGATAACTTAGTTGCGAAAAAAAAATTTCGCGCAAAATTAGAGCAATTTTTTTGTTTTCAAAAAACCAAAAAACAGTTTTCAGAATGAAAATTTTACATTTTAAGCATTTAAAATAAGCATTTAAAATAAAGCTTAAAAATGTTGAGAAAAAATAAGCTATAAATCATGAAAATCCGTTGGCTATTGCTGATTTTATTTAAAATTTAATGCAGGTACCTAACTTTGACCAAAATAAGCGGACAAAGTTTTTTTTCTTGTAAAATTTGTGTTTTTTTCTTTTATTTCCAAAAAGTTATAAAAAAAATTCTTAGAATATAAATGTTACATTTTAAGCATTTAAATGAACGCCAGATATGTTGAAAGTAAAATAACCCATAAAATCATATATCCGAACATTTCATCTGCCCGACGACTTCAGAACAATAATGTTTCTTTACCTCCAAAGCCTACTAAATGCCACGAAATGTAGAGGATGTTTTTCTGTTCGGAGTGAAACCAGTTACGGATTTGTAGGTACTTCTTTATCTGCATATAGAAGTCCATCAAGAAAACCTCATTTTATAAATCAGTCAGAATGCTTGCAGATTTTTATTGGTCGATTCGACGAGAAACTTCAACTGAAAATATGAAAAGAAAGAAAAAGAAAAAAAAATAACTGCTTTGAAAAAAAAATTTTTTTCGAAAAACATATGTACATATATGTGTATGAATTGTTTCCTACCAGACATTTCCTTTCGTTATTTTTGTGTGTTGCCTAATAATGTACCACCTTGATCAAAAAGTTCCCAGAATAACCCCCGTGTGGTGGTCCCATCATTCGATATGAGTTTTTTTTTTTTTTTTTTGTTAAGTTGGTACACTGTTTTTTATATTTCCGCTAAATCTTATCTTAGCGTCATAGCTTGACATTTGCAAAAGATACGTAGCCAAGAGTACATATATCTCTATGTGTGTTGGGGATTTTTTACAATTTTAGAAATGGATTTAAATTTGCAACAACGAACTTGTATTAAATATTTCATAAAAAAAAGGAATTAATGGTAAGCGAACGTTGGAAATGTTGGAAAAATGTTTCGGCAACGATTCTCTAAAGAAAACGGTCGTTTACCGGTGGCACGAGAGGTGGTCGTGAGTCAATCAAAGATGATGAACGCAGTGGCAGACTATCGACATCGAAAACCGACGAAAATGATAATGTACAAGAAATGTTAGTCAATAAATGCAAATTTACCATCAGTGAGATAGCTGAGGACTTGAATATTGCCTATGGATCCGTCGAATTTCATTTAAGTTAATGATTTGGGTTTTCGTCGTGTAGCCGCAAAGTTGGTGCCAAAAGACCTCAAATTCATGCAAAAAAGAGACCGTGTTGGGGTCGCAAAAGTTTGAATCCGATCCCACATTCATCAAAACGATCATTACTTGAGATGAGACGTGAGCTTATGAGTACGACACGCAATCCAGGCAAGTGAATGGCGTTCAAAAAATGAGCCGAGACCAAAAAAACCACGTCGTTTTCAGTCAAAAAAGAAGGCAATGCTCACGGTTTACATGGATTACAACGGTGTAGTGCATCATGAATGCACCAGAAAGTAATGAAGGAGTATGATTTGGGCGTTATGAGAGCTTTGCCTGAAGAAATTCGCGAAAGAGACCAGAATTGTGGGCAGAAAACTCGTGTACAGTGCCATCATTATTCGAAATTTGTTGACGAAAATTGCAACAAATACCATCCAACAGCCACCGAATTCAGCTGACCTCTTTCTGTTCGATCGAGTTAAAAAGTCATTACGGGGAACGAGAGGAAATAATGGAAAACTCGCAGGAAGCACTGATGGGCATATCGAAAACCTAATATAAAAAAGCTTCGAGGATTGGATCAAGCGCTGGCATAAGTATGTTGCAGTCGATGGGGATTACTTTGAAGGGGACAATATAGATTTAGATGAATAAACTTGTATTTTTAATTTTCTGAATAAATTCCGTGAACTTTTTGATCATTTTTTGTTAAAGTTATGTACCCGTATTTATAGGTTAGTTTACCTTCAACATACATGGCTTTCATTTTATTTAGGGGTATCTATTTAAATCTATGAATTAATGATTCTTACAGACTATTTTCAAGAATATACATAAAATACAAAATTAGTTAATGATAACAATAATTATTAATTATTTAAAGCAAATAAAATATCACGTTTAATTTTATTATAATTTAAAGAAAAAAGTCTTTGCAGCATCTAATGAAGGGATCAGAATTCGCATAATTTGATCTAAACGATTTGATGGAAAGTGGATAATAGTAGCGTGTAGGTCGTTGCGGAACATAGAAAGATATATTTCCAATTAAAAAACTCGAGGAAGTATTCCCATTAATTATATTTAAAACAAACATAATGTTCAGCATGATTCTGCGACTATTTAAAAATGGTAGCCTAATTAGGGAAAGTCTAGTGGATTCCAATGATATCTGCGCAGGCAAAATAATAAAAAAATTGTTTTGTTTTTCAAATTCAATTGCGTTAATATAAATAGCGTAAGCTGGGTTCAATATAATTGAACCATATTCTAGAACAGGACGAACGAATGTAAAAAGTTGTTTCGTAATATAAGTGTCAACAAATTCTTTAGCCCAACGTTTAATAAATCCCAGCAGACACCTTGATTTACTTACTATTAAAGAAATGTGTTGTATAAAATTGAATTTGGGATAAAGTAGAATACCAAGATCTATGAAAGTGCCAACATTATCTAGTTCATAACTATCCAAGAAGTTTTTCACATTTAAACAGCTCCCATGATAGAAACGCATATGCTTACACTTTTTCAAATTTAATTGCATTAAGTTCAAGTCACACCAGGAGTATAAGGAATCTAAATCATTTTGAAGGAACTTATGATGATCGTAGTCGTCGTGGCTAAAAAATATTTTTACATCAACAGCATACATTAATACAGACGAATTTTTTATTATATCTGGTAAATCATTAATAAATAATGAGAAAGGTAATAGCCCAAGATGGCTTCCTTGAGGAACACCAGATACAACAAAAATAGAAATAACATTTTTAAATAGCACACTACTTCCTATCTGCAAGATAAGAATTTATCCAGTTTAAGCAATTTTGTGTAAACCCCTATAGTATAGTTTTTTAGAGGTAGCTTCTGATTGGCCTTGTCAAATGTCTTACTGAAGTCAGTATAAATTACATCAGTTTGTTTTTTGTTAACAAAAGCTCTATTGACTAAGGTAGTGAATTGTAAGTGGTTAGTTGAAGAGTCTTTGCGAAAACCATGTTGACTATGAGCTAATAATGATGACATAAATGATCCTTAATCAATTTTTCAAAAAGTTTTAGAATGATACTTAATTTGTAATTTCCTCTGTAACATTTGATGTCAGTTTGCTACGGGATTTAAACAATGAAATGATAAAGGAGTCCTTCCAAATGTCCGGAAATATACCAAAATTGATTTATAGATTAAACAAAAGTGTGTGAGGGAACACTAAGGCATCAGCACAGTTAATAAGAAGACAGCTCGTTACATAATCAGGTCCGCATTTATATGAAAATTTTAGATTTCTATAACTAGTAAGAATTGATGATTCGTACAAAGGTGGGAGTAAAATAGACTGATTTCCAGGATCCAAGAACGAGCTTGTATTAGAAGAATTTATTTGATCACTGTTATAGGTAGTGAAAAGAAATCCGCAAACAAATTTCTTATTTCAGCATCATCAACGGCTTCATGATCATTTAACACCCAAAAGATGATTTTCTTTTTAAGTTTACAAAGC
Organism: Wohlfahrtia magnifica; assembly: GCA_023159175.1. Classification (NCBI taxonomy): domain Eukaryota; kingdom Metazoa; phylum Arthropoda; class Insecta; order Diptera; family Sarcophagidae; genus Wohlfahrtia; species Wohlfahrtia magnifica. The sequence continues at coordinate 156,045 of JAKWBJ010000323.1, read as the reverse complement.
TGTAAAAAGACCTCGGATTCGTTTTGATTTTGGCAAAGTATCGGCTGTAACATTCTCGATTTAATTTATTATATTCAGCACGAACAGCAGAATATTTCGCAAAGTTCAATAAAGATCCTGATTTTTTATACACCTTGTAACATTTATTTTTTCTATTATTAACGTATGAAAGACAATTTGAATTCCATGAGGGACCTGATGAAATTTGAATTATTTGTTTTGGGATGCATTGGTTCATGATCCAATATATAATGTCTCAAAACTAATCTAAAGTATTGGCAACACTGTTCTAAACAGATCGCCATTTTGTTTGGCTTCGTTCATTTTTATTTTAAAACAACTTTTTTGCTGAATTTACATTGTTATAAATTAAGAGTTTTGTTTCTACCAAAAAGTCAAACATCGTTTTTTCTTAAAATCATTGAGTATGTCTAGTAAAACTCGCAAAAAGTTTAATAAAGTAATTTATGTGCAATGCAAAACGCAGGAACTGGAAAGTGAAGACGCTTTGTAGTGCGATGCTTGCGAGAAAACTCTACACTCATTATGCAGCAAATTGAACAAAAAAGAATTTGATAAACTTGTTAAAAACCCTGCTCTTGAATATCAGTGTCATTTTTATACGCCAGCTGATAATGTGTCTGTATGTTCGAATGATTTAGAAGAAATAAAAAAAAAATTAAAACAGCTAAGTGACATTAAAGAGACTATAGAATTTCTGTCTTCACAGTTTGATTCTATGTTCAAAGGTATTACTGAGAATAAAAAACATATATGAAAAAATAAAATTCAATATTAAGAGAAGAAATCAAAAATCTTAAATTAACAATACACCTTTTTAATTAGAATAAAGTTAAAAATGATTGCATTATAAATGGAATTATGATAACAGGAGATATTAACCCTGTTGAAGCAATACTGCAAATAAAAAACAATTGATATTAATGGGGGTGAAATAGAAGAAGCATACTTTATAGAAAAGAAAAGCAACCAAAACAAACAAAAGAAAAGTAACCAAAACAAATAAATACAAAATAATATCAAATCAGTTGTTGTAAAATTAACAAACAAAAAAGTAAGGTGGCGCTAATGAAGCAAAAATCAAAATTAAGAAATATTCATGTTTTCAAAAAAGTTTTTATTAACGACTTTCTCTGCAAAGAGTCAGTGGAGCTGTTAAATCATGCGAAATCACTCAAGGCTGTGGGATTTGAGCTTGTTTATGCTAAAGGTGAAAATGTTTGTGCTAGAAAAAACTAAATCAAAACCAATAAATATCAGAACAATGGATGACGTGGACAAATTGTTAAGTATTTCTACAGTTGGCGTAAAAACAAACATTTCAGCTGTGGTTGATGAAGATGATGATGATACTGATGAATAAAATAAACTTGTTAAACTAATACTATTTGATATTTGTATTAAGTTATTTGGTGACTTTTTAAGTTATTTTATTTTTATTTTTTATTATATTATAATAAATACAAAGTATTTTTCTAATTTAAATTCTTTTAATAGTTATATAAACAAATATAATTCAAATCACTTAATACATTATCAATATATGCAATAAATAATAAATTTAATAAATTTCGATCAACCCTGTCTTAAATATTGATAATTGCGGAAGTTTTAGCCATTCAAAAAACCTGCTTTGATAAAGAACTTATAAACTTATACTCAATTAATTGATTAGAAGTTGTGCATTGTTGCAGAAAAGATGGATATGGTGGAACTTCTACATATATCAGTAAGTTGCTCAAATATAATGTAATAATTGTCAAAAATATGGATTTTTGGATGTTATAGCAATATCAAATTGTGAGATCCCAGAGCCTCTATAGCCGCCTGGCTATCGCAAATTATGCTAATATCTCTCCTGGAGACGTTGCCATTTCCTATGACCATCAAAGCAGCCTTTATGGCTGATACATCCACCTGAAAGACACTACAATGATTCGGTAACCTCATAGAGTAAGCTATATTTGCCGACTCCGAAAATACACCCCCACTTACAGCTCCGTTTGGCTTTGAGCCGTTGGTGAAGATTTGCTCCGAGTCTCTAATAAGGTGCATTTCACCACCTCCCCTTTCATTCCTATCGTGATCCGAATCTTCATAATGCGTTGCTATGTAGTCAGCCCTTTAAAATACCCCAAAACTCGTCAGGATCCTCGAGTGACCCACCTTTGAGTCATGCCACACTCCAACCGCCCGCAGATGCTGACTTAATCTAGTCGCCACCCACTTACAGTACAGGTCCAGCAACGGTAGATAAAGGATCACCTGCATCGCTGAAGTAGGTGTAGTACGCAATGCACTTGTAATTATAATGCAAGCGAACCTTTGTACTCGCCGTAGTAAGCAGGTTAACCATCCTATAGAGAGATTCCCACCATACAAGGCACCCATAGGTCAAGATTGGTCTGATCCCGGCCGTGTATATCCAGTGAGTCATTCTCGGTCTAAAACCACATTTTCTTCCCAACACTTTATTGCTAGTGTAGAGACCAATGGAGGCTTTCTTTATCCTGTGTATTAGGCCTCCAGGGCAGATTCCTGTCCAATATAAGCCCCAAAAAGTGAGCGTCTTCCCTAAGTCCGAGGCGCGTGTTGTTCAACCTTAATGGCCGAAATGGCGAAGACTTGTACTTCCGCGTGAAAAGTACTATCCCCGTTTTCTTGGGATTTACTCCCAAACCACGTGCAGATGCCTACTCACTAACTTCCCGCATGCAAGTTGAATTCTGTTCCTAATAGGATCTACAAATCTGCCCGAAATCCTGAGAACCACGGCATCTGCATAGGCGATTGCTCCACAGTTGACCTGTTCCAGAGCCACTAACAACTCATTAGTCACAAGATTCCAAAGAAGAGAGAGAGAACCCCGCCGAGGAGTTCCCCTACTTACCATCTTAGTGATGCGTGAGCTGTCTAGCGTTGGGAAGGTATTATTCTCCCGTTAAGCAATTTAGCTATCCAGTTTACCAGACTGCTCTGCACCCCCAGCCTGGTTAGTGCGCCCGTTATGGCTTCTAGTTTCACATTGTTGAAGGCCCCTTCTATACCTAAGACAGCAAGGCTGTATTCCCATTGTGCAAGAGACTTCTCTATCGTATGCACCAGGGGGTTTTAAGGCGGTCCCTACTAACCTTCCCCTGTTATATGCATGTTGTCCTCTTGACAGGAGACTGTCATCTATATCCAAAGGTATATTCATATCAATAATCCTCTCCGTCGTTTTCACTGAAAGGAAGTGAGACTTATAGGTCTGTAATCGTTGGGAGTGGTGTGGGAGCTACGTCCAGCCTTCGGTATGAAGACTAACCTCACCCTGCACCATTCATGTGGAATATGATTCAATCGGAGACTGGCTAGGAAGATCTCTCTTAGGTGATCAAAAGGAGTCTGTCCCAGATGTTGTGGAATGGCCGGGTATATTCCGTCAGGTCCTGGAGGCTTAAACAGCTGAAAACCTGGCAACGGCCTATTTTATTACCGCAAGCAATACAATGGTGGAATAGTCCAGAGGCGGTTTCTCCACTAGACCAGCCACCAGCGTATCCACGTTCGGGCTGTGTTGAAAGTGAGTATCCACAAGTAATTCAAGAGTTTCCCTCTCAGATTTGGTCAATGAACCATGAGTCCTTTGCAACGAACGTCGTCGCCGCCAAAACCTTCCGCAGCCTAGAGATTTCACTGATTGTTTCAATGTTACCGCAGAACTCTCTCCATGAGTTCCTTTTAGCAACCCTAACACTTCTCTTATAAGTCCTCAAAGAGTTTTTATAGTCCTCTCAGTGCTCTAGGTGTCCTAATTTCCGTGCTGTATTAAAAAGCCTTCTCAATTCTTTCCATAGCGCGCCCAGTTCCCGATCCAAGTCAGAGTAAAAAGGAACAAAATAACCATTATCAGTCGAATGTTCCCAACAAATACTAGGCATATTAAAGCCACCAATTGCAATAATACTATCATTTAGATGAGACTTATGTACAATAGTAGCATAAGAGTGTTTCTGGTAAATTGTTTCAGATGAGTTAGGAGGGATTTAGTTACAAATAATTTTCTATGTTTAAGTTTTACTAAAACTCAATGCTTAAAATGTAAAATTTATATTCCAAGAATTTTTTTATAACTTTTTGGAAACAAAAGAAACAAGCTAACAAGAAACACCTAATTTTGCAAGAAAAACATTTTTCCGCTAATTTTGGTCAAAGGTACCTGCATTTAATTCTGAATAAAATCAGCAATATGCAACCGATTTTCATGATTAATAGCTTATTTTGTTCTCAACATTTTAAGCTTTAATTCATATTCCTAAAATGTAAAATTACATTCTGAAATTATTTTTATGATTTTTTGAAAACAAAAAATTGCTCCAATTTTTTTTTTTCGCAATTAAGTTATGAATAACTCCGAAACTGTTGAAAATACAAAAAAAAGTGTGATTCGGAAAGTTTTATTCCTAAACATTTGCATTTGGGACTTGCATTAACATCGGTGAAGTCGTTTTCAAGTTATGATATAGCTACTATATTTTGGGCGAAAAATTTGCTACGCCCATAAAAAGAAATTTGAGCCCGATGGAAAAAAACTGAAAACGGATTTGAATTCGGCGCATCGAAATCATTATATTTCATATAGTTTGATTTAAAGGCCCAAAATTTTTGTATTTTGTAGACCTGTGTATTTATAATACTGTTATAATTTGCTATAAAGTGCATAGATTTATAGCAAAAATGAAAATATTAAGATTACGCCATGCGTAAAATTTCCATTTGGATGATGTAGTTTTCCACCCCAAGGGTTACCGAATTTGTTTTATGTGTAAGAACTATACTTTCTTGGGAAAAATGTATGTATTTTGCGAGAGTTAGCTACCCTGCAATTAAAATTATATAAACATAACAGTGGGGCAATTTATTATTTCTTTCCTTAAATTATGTTATTTCCCTTTCGTATTTGTTCATGTGGTCTTTAAAGGTTTTGCTAATGTTATTTAATGATTTTATTGAATGAAATGACAATAAACAAATACTTCCTTGATCAAGTTTTCGGAATAACCCCCGTGTGGTGTTCCTATCGTTACGGTTTTTTTTTTATTTTTATTTTTTTGTTAAGTTGGTACATCTGTTGTTGATATTCCCGCTAAATCTTAGTGCCATAGCTTGACATTTGCAAAAGCTACGTAGCCCAGAGTACATCTATCTCTTTAAAGACCACAGGAGCAAATGCGAAAGGGAAACAAAAATTTTTAGGTGATGATTGTACTGATGAATGAGGTTATTAAGTCATGAAGTTTCATGAAATATCAAGAAACAAAACAGAAAATTAAGTGAAATGAAAATATAATAAAAAAAAAATGTATCAAAAATTGTTTGTTATCAAATAATAAACTGTTATGTGTATCTAGAATCTCATACTTTATATAAAAATTAATGTGCTTGTGTTTTTATGCCTTATGGACATCTAGACGGCTGAACCGTTTTTCTTGAAATTTTTATAGTATCTCTCTGTATGTCTGGAGAGAACTTTAGGCTATATAACTTTTAAAAATTTCAACTCAGTGATGCCAAGCCCATAAAAAGTGTATATTTATTTGTCTATATCTTCAAAATGGTACCAGACTGATTATCTAAGTTTAGCCCAAATAGATTCATAGTCAAGTTAAATTGTCAGTAAAAAAAATGGGCGGGATTAGAAAAATGGGCATGGTATCGCTAATGCAAAAAAATATTGATTTCATTATATCTAAATAACTTAATACTCAATGCAAATTATCAGTCAAAAAGTGGGCGGAATCGATCAAGTGGGTGTGGTACCTCCCATACAAATTAAATGTTGATTTCTGTATATCTTGAGGGTGGTTAAAGCTAAAGTTTCAGTATTTCGTTATAATGACTACGTTGTAAATGCAAATCATCAAGAAAAAAATAAGCAATTGGGCGAGTGGGCGTGGTACCATCCATACATAGTAAATTTTTTAATATTATTTTATTTAAGTCAATGGATCCTTACTGACCATTAACAAAATTCATACATATTGTTACAAAAATCAGGTTGGGCACTCCCATGTTCGTTACATCGCTAAAATAAATAAACAAAAGCTGCAAGAACCAAATCAACAACAACAAACATTCGCAGAAATAAAATAAATAAAAATAGCAGCAACAAAAACTAAGAAAAAAGAAAACAAGTAAAGGACAATATCATATAACGACAAACAACAAGAGCTAAAGGGTCCGCCAAACTAATTTTTTTTTTAAATGCTATAAAAAAAACTACTGAATATTTTCTCAAATTTCTTTTTTATTTGAAAGTACAATCCTTCCGGAAAATAATGGAAAATAATTTCATTCAAATGGCTGCCTCGGCTGGCCATGCAGTAGCCTACACGATCGGTCTAATTTCTAAGCACATTATCGATTGTGTGCAGCTGTATTTCACCAATAGCTTCACGAATATTGTTCTTTAAAGCATCAATTTTCTCTGGCTTGTTGGCGTAACACTTATCTTTGACGGCACCCCACAAATAATAGTCCAACGGTGTCAAATTGCAGCTCCGAGGTGGCCAAACGGCATCAGCTCTGCGGCTGATAATGCGATCTTCAAAAACAAGGCGCAAAACAATCGGCTGTGTGGCACATAGCGCCGTCCTGTTGAAACCAAATGTTGCTAATATCCTTCTCTTCAATTTTTGTGAACAAAAATTCATTCAACATTGCCCGATAACGATTGCCATTGACGGTAACGGACACTCCTTGCCCATTTTCGAAGAAAAATGGCCCAATTATGCCTCTGGACCAATATCCGCACCAAACAGTGACTCGTCTTGGGTGTATCGGCTTTTCAATGTATGCGTGCGGGTTTTCTGTGCCCCAAATGCGACAATTTTGCTTGTTTACATACCCGCCAAGATCAAAATGAGCTTCATCTGAAAAAATGATTTTTTTGGCAAAATCGGCATTTTCTGTAAGTCGATCGCAGGCCCAGATTCCCAGCGTTGTTTAAGCATATACACAACCATATGCGTTCAGCTGAAGGATAAAACTAATTATCTGTCAAATCAGACATGAGCTAAGTGTTACCATTCACGAAATAAGCACTAGTTGAAAAAAACGTTAGATGGCGGACCCTTTAAAAGAAGTAGATGCTTGCATTCGCATGGTTACATAAGAACTAAAAAGAAAAAAATGAAAGAAATGGAATCTACCTCAAATATCGAGAGGTTCGAGATCTTTTGAATTGTTGTTTAAGGTCCAATTAGTCTAGAACTAATGTAGACGTGACGTGTCAGCTGATACGATAACTAAATGGATAATACGTACAAATGATTAGTTGTTCTGTAACGAACGTAACGTAGACGCCGTGTTTCTGTTTTCAGCAGAATTTTTCTACGTTTTTACTTCACACACAACTTCAGCTGACATAAAAGTGTGAACAAAGAATTCGCGCTTAAATGAAATAAATACAGAAAAACTAAAAAGTGGGTTTTAAATTATAATTATTAAATAATAATAAACTTTAACAAAATTGATGATGAAAATAATATTAATATTGTCGATGCAAGAGCAGAATTAATTTATAATTTATTTTTTTGGTTCTTTTGTTTTTTACACACACATATGTAGTTGAAAACAGCTGACAAATTTTAACTTCACCAACTAACCGCACTTGAAGATTTGATCACGTTACTTTTACGTCCCGTCTACGTTACTTCTAGACTAATTGGGCCTTTACTCAGCCACATCGATGCGAACAACAATCAGTTTATGTGCTGTAAATTCAGCGAGTAGAGTTAATATTTAAATTCAGCTTGAAGTGAGTTTGTTGGTTTGAACTCTGTATGAATAGAGTTTATTGGTGTAAACTCGTGAAGCGAATCGTGAAGTAGAAAACCAGTTTAGTTGGAGCTAACTCAGTAAAGAGAGTTAAGTGTGGATAACCTGTGGTTGAAAAGGTTGTGATCGAACATACGTGGTAACAACGATCTGGGTAGAAGATCTTTAAGTAGAAAGATCTGTCGAGTTTGTTGTCTACAAAGTTGTAGATGGAAAGGATAGAAATTGTTATTACTTGTGAAAAGGTTACAAGCAGTGGTGCACAAAACTGTGTAAATAAAGGATTTGAATTAAAAGCTAAATACAAGATTTATTTCGAGTTTGTTGTCTACAAAGTTGTAGATGGAAAGGATAGAAATTGTTATTACTTGTGAAAAGGTTACAAGCAGTGGTGCACAAAACTGTGTAAATAAAGGATTTGAATTAAAAGCTAAATACAAGATTTATTTTATTTTAACTATAATCTACGAACTCATATATACATGTTTTCAAAAATGTAAAAACGTAACAATAGGTTTCAGAAGTGCGATTGTAGTCTTTTAAATAAAATTTAAAAAATGAAGTTCAGAAAACCTAATGTGACCGGCTTAGGTGTGAGTTGGCAAAATTGGAGTTGCCAGTAACTGGTACCAAGGCTGATTAAAAAAACGGTTGTATGATGGTTTTCAGCGGCAAGGCAAGGATTTTCAGTTGGGTTTAAAATAGTTCACTGGTACAAACAACAAAACAACTTTTGGCCGAAACTGTTGAAAATACCAAAAAATGTTATCTAGGTCATTTATAGAAAATTTTATTCCTTAACATTTGCTGAAACCTGTCAAGCGGTCAAGTCGTTTTGAAGTTATGATGAAATTTATTGACACAACTACTATATTTTGGGAGAAACATTTGCCCCGCCCATAATAAAGAATTTAAGCCCGATGGAAAAAAAATAAATACAGATTTGAATTCAGCGCATCTTAAGCATCATATTTCATATAGTTTTATTTAAAGGCTCCTTTTGCTGTAGATCAGTGTAATAGGTAATGAGAACACTTTCAAATGACATTCCACTTTTTTCTTAATAAAGGTCAAAGGACATTGGTTAAGCCCTCAGTTTTGGGAAGCTCAAAAAGCGCTGTTTTAAAAATTTTGCAAAAAACGTATGTTAAAACAGATTTCCTATTATACTTAAGCTTAAATTTTCAGAATAGAGAGTTGGCTGGACCCTGAGATATTAATGGAAACAGGCAAAAAAAAAAAAAAAACGGTGTATTTTCCTTGGAAAAAAATATTTGTTTTTTCTTTAAAACACTCGTACCAAAATACACTTTTCTAAATGTTTTTGACAAGCTTTTAAATGCGTTTTGCCTGCTGAGCTTGAATGACCTTGGAAATGGCCTATCGCTTTTAATTTTTGGGATATATGATTGAAAATTGCATAAGTCGAACAACTGAGCTTTTTGCAAATTTAGGTGTTTTTTTTTGCGAAATACTGTTTTATGCAAAAAATATCACATTTTTCAATAATGCTTGGCTTAACTTTGCTTCATCATTTCAAGCCAACATTTTTTAAGTAATTTTTTATTTCATAATTCAAGCAAGAGAACCTAAGTCTTTTTTACAATCTATTCGGGGTGTTTAGGTTCGACTTTCTTAAGTCATTGCCATAAATTCGTCACGAGTTTTTGCATTACTCATCGCTCAGTTCGATGGATGTGCGACGGAGTTCTTGGATCTGGCAGTGACTTTATGTAATTTAACACCACAAATATTGAAACTTCGCAACAGGCAGTTTTGTTTATTAAAAACAATTAAATTGCTGACAATTTGTTGCGCAATAGTTCAACCTTATTTACGGTCATCATTTTGTTGATTTTGCGTACACGTTATTTCAACGGAAATTTGATGCATTGGCTAAATTTGGTTAAATCGTAGGTAATATTAATTCTAAGCTTTAGTTTTAAGTTCAGTTCAATTTTATAATCAAACAGAAAATAAAGTATAATGAAAAATAAATAAAAAACAAAAAAAATCTTTTTTTTTTTTTAAAGAAATAATAAAAATATAATTAACTGGCGCCCAACGTGTAAAAGACGCGAGTGTCCTGCAAAGTAGTGAAAACAAAGCCCTCAAGAAGTGCCATCACACTACTTAAGTCCTTAAGTAGTGCAACAGGAAGCGACATCCAACGTTACAGCCCAAAGAGGAATCAACGTTACCCCACAGAGAGTGTGAAGTGGTAGACCCCCAGTAGCGGACAGCAAAAAGGCCGTCACCGTGGGATGAAGATCATAATAATAGTGTAAGAAGTATTTTTAAGATTAAATTTAAGAATTGTGAAAAAAGGAAAAGTAATATTTTAAGGAAATTTTTTAAGCAAGTGAAAATAAATTTAAATAAAGATAAAAAAATAGATAAAATTTGAAAGAAAAGTGAGAAATTTTAAAAGAAAAATTGAAAACAACTTAGCTTTTGATTCAAATTAAAGTAAGGAAAAATAAAAATTTCATAAACAATATCAAAATAAGATGATTAGAAGAAACGTAATCTATAAATTTAAATAATTTTTTTGTGAAAATCTGCGATTCCTAAGGGACCCTCCAGAGTGTTTTAAATTAAATTAATCAATTAAAATTATATGTTATCCTTAATTAAAATTAAATTTTTTGCATTATAAAATAAAGTTGAACTCTGTGAATCTGAATTCCAGACCATCCAGAGTAGAAGAACACCTCTTCCAGAAGGGAATAAATAATAAAATCAAGACTATAACATAAAATTAAAATAACTTAATAAAATATGTCGAATCCGAGTAATCTAATTAGACCCAGTATCTTAGAGACACCTGGCGTATCAAATGCCTAGCGTGATTCTACACAAGCTGGTATACCAATTACACAGTCAGACTTAGAAAGGCTTATAAATAATGCAGTTAGGAAAGTAGTTCAGGAAAACATTAGCAATAGCCCAAACAGCATACTTACGACTGCGACGGACGAGACTATTAGACCGGAACATCTGGGACAAATAGGAGATCTAGACAGAATACCCGACATCGTGAAAAGCCTTAGGGATTTTTCAGGAAATCCGGCGGAATTCAGTTCATGGAGGAAAAGCGTAAACCGCGTCCTCAAGATTTATGAAAACGTAAAAGGAACTCCAAAATACTAACTACTACTTCTTAATACCATAAGAAACAAGGTAACAGGGAACGCAGATATGATCCTCGAATCGTATAATGTGCCCTTGGATTGGAAAGCAATTTGCCATTGCCTGAATTTCCATTATGCAGACAGACGTGACATTACCACTCTTGAGTGTCAGCTTGCATCTCTAGTGCAAGGAAGAACTTAATTCCACAATTTTACCAGGAGGTTTCTAACCATCTCTCACTTATACTTAATAAAATATCAAGTTTGTAAATTGGTCAGGAAGCTTTGCATTTGCTAACGCAAACCTATAGAAAAAAAACGTTGGATACGTTTATAAGAGGCCTTAACGGCGACCTTCCAAAACTCTTGGGTATGAAAGAGCCCTTAGATTTACCACAAGCTCTACACTTGTGTATGAAACTTGAAAACCAAAGTTATAGATGACAATACACGTATAACCAAAACAAAAATCGAAGATTTCATCCGCCTCAGGTACAAGTACCGCAAATTCAAAGACCACAATTTAATTCACATATAGCATTCATTCCGAATGTAATGAAGCATCAAAATCAATACCCCCTGCTAGGCTCTCAATAAGCCAAAATAATTTCTCCTATCCTAATCTCATACGCTCTCAAAATCTTAACCAAAACTTACAACCACCAAGACCAGTCGCCCCAAAACCTTTTCCAAGGCCAGTTGCTATGGAAATTGATAGCTCACAGCAATCAAGAGGCGTTAACCAAATAAATCAACCAAATTTCAACTCATTTTCAGGAAAGCGACCACCGCCACCATCAAACCAGATTAAACAAAGTTTCCCACATAAATATCAGAGAGTGAATCATATCTCTCAAGATACAAACCTAATGGATAATAACGATCAATTTTTGCAGGAGGAAATTAGCGATGAACAATATTGGCTGGAATATTCACAAGAGTATGAAAGTCAAGAAAAAGATTGTTCTGACCATAATCAATTCGTTGACGTCCATTTTTTAGACTATACGCTTCATCACTTCCTTGTTTTGTATGTAGGACAAGTGATGGAAAAATACTTAAATTCCCCATAGATACCGGTTCCAATAAAAATTACATTCAGCCTTCACTGGCAAAAAACCCTAAACCTAATCAGGACATATTTTTCGCAGATTCGATAGGTGGTAAAACAAAGGTTTCACATCATATCGAATTTACTCTTTTCGGACTTAAAGACATAACACTTACATTTTTTATTCTACCGACACTGAAATCTTTTGATGCCATAATTGGTAATGACAGTTTAAAACAGCTAAAAGCAGTCATATTTACGTCAGATGATTATATGCTTATAGAAAACAAAATTATGGTTCCAATTAAACAACAGGTATCGAAGACTGTACACAATATTGACATAAAAACAGAACATTTAACTTTACAGCAGAGGACTACAATAAAAACATTGCTGCAAAAATTTCCAACACTATTCGCTGACCCGGACAAAAAACTCACTTACACAACAAAGGTTGTTGGTGAGATTAGAACGGTAACAGATTCTCCAGTATATACCAGATATCACCCTTATCCAATGTCGCTAAAGTCGGAGGTAGAGGAGCAGATAAATAAACTTCTCGAAGATGGAATAATTCGCCCATCACGTTCACCTTACAATTCGCCTGTTTGGATTGTGAATAAGAAACCTGATTCTGCAGGGAATAAACAGTATAGGTTAGTGATTGATTATAGAAAATTGAATTCTGTAACAGTTAGTGACCGATATCCGATTCCTGAGATCAATGAGGTTCTTGCACAATTGGAACGCAACAGATTTTTTTCAGTGATTGATTTAAAAAGCGGATTTCATCAGATTCCTTTAAAGGAATCAGATATAGAGAAGAATGCATTTTCCATTAATAACGGAAAATACGAGTTTACTCGCCTTCCTTTTAAATAAAAAAATGCTCCTGCTATCTTTCAGCACGCGCTAGATGATATTTTGCGAACGCAGATAGGCAAAATTTGTTACGTCTATATAGATGATATCATAATTTTTGGCAAAACCGAGGAAGAACACGCAAGGAATTTGGAAACAATTTTTAGAGTCCTACAAGACGCAAATATGAAAATCCAATTGGATAAATGTAAATTTTTTTCAAGGGAAAATGAATTCTTAGGCTTTATTGTAACTGCTGATGGAGTTAAAGCACACCCAGCAAAAGTGAAAGCAATAGAGAATGTTCCCATCCCTAGGACACTTAAAGAGCTTCTATCATTCTTGGGAATGTCTGATTTTTACAGACGTTTCATTAAGGATTATGCTAAGCTGGCAATGCCACTTACCCTAATTTTAAGAGGGGAGGAGAGACGATTGTCCAAGCGAATGTCTGCAAAGAAGGAAATATCTTTTAACGATAGCGCAGTAGAAGCTTTTAATAAAATTAAAAGAACCCTTACCTCAAATTAAGTAATATTACATTACCCAGACTTCAACAAAGAGTTTCATTTGACAACAGACGCTTCTGATTACGCAATAGGCGCAGTATTAGAGAAAGAAGGAAAACCTATCATATTTATTTCAAGAACACTTTCAAAAAGTGAAGAACACTATGCGACTAACGAAAAGGAGATGCTCGCTATCTTGTGGGCCCTAAAAACTTTACGAGGATACTTTATGGCTTAGCCGCCATCAAAATATTTACAGACCACCAACCCTTGACTTACGTGCTAAGTAATAGAAACTGCAATAGCAAACTAAAAAGATGGAAAGCCATATTGGAGGAATACAACTACGAACTAAAATACAAACCGGGTAGGGCGAACGTTGTAGCAGATACGTTGTCAAGAATTCCTGCAAGCAACCAGCAGGTAAACTCAATGACAGCAATACAACATAGCGACGAAAGTTCCTCACAAAACTTAGTACCATACTCTGAAGTACCAGTTAACGTATTCAAAAATCAGCTATTTCTTTCAATTGGAAATACTGCTCCTTATCAATTTAAAATTATTTTCCCGACCTATCACAGACACATCATAATTGAGCTTAAATTTGACGAAACAAATCTTGTAAGTATCTTAAAGAGATACTTAAACCCTTCGGTAACAAACGGAATTTTTACAGATTATCCCATTTTAGGAAAAATTCAATCCATATATCTTTCACATTTTACAAAGTACCGGACACAGTATACTAAGAAAGTTGTTGAAGACTTAACAGAAGAATCACAAAGAGAAGCTAAAATAATTCAAGAACATAATAGAGCCCATAGAAACGCACTTGAAAATAAGGCTCCCTCAAATGAACGCAAAAATTAAAAAGTTAGTAAAGCAATGTAAAATGTCATGAAAATAAATATAAAAGACATCCAATAGCACCTCTTCTTCACGCTACACCGATTCCCGAGTATCCAGGACAAATTGTACATATCGACATTTACCATAATAACAACAAAGTTATTTTGACTGCAATAGAGAAGTTCGCGAAGTATGCTCAAGCAAAACTTTTACACTCTAGAGCAATAGAAGATGTAAGGCTACCCTTACAAAAATTATTAATATCCTTTGGCATACCTAAAAAAGTTGTGATAGACAACGAGAAATCTTTAAATTCCGCCCCCATTACGTTTATGCTTGAAAACCAATATGGAATAGAAATATTTAGAACACCCCCATACACAAGTACCATTAATGGACAAGTAGAACGCTTCCATTCTACTCTTTCTGAAATTATGCGATGCGTAAGAGCTGAAAAGACTCATCAGAATTTTGAGGAGTTACTTTTTAGCTCACTATACATATACATATAACAATTCAATACACTCCACAATTAAGAAAAAATCTATAGAAGCATTTTTCGGACGGACTGTTAGTACTGACCCAGAACAGATGGAAAAGGACAGAATAGACAATGTGACAAAACTTATAGATGAACAAAATAAAGACCTCGATTTTCATAACAAAAAAAGAACACCTTTCCCTAAGTTGAATTCAAATGATATCGTGTATGTGAAAATAAATAAAAGATTAGGTAACAAATTGACTCCTAGGTATAAAGAGGAGATAGTAAAAGAAGATAAATAAATATCATACTAAAAAAGGATAATAAATAAAATAATAATTTAATAACATAAAAATAAAAATTATTAAAACAGGTAACAAAAATGATAACCAAAAGGAAAATCAACTTAGTAGGAAAAAATATTAATATTAAAAATATTAAATACTAAAATATTAAAAAAATTAAAATAGTTAAAAGAAAAAATTTAGGAACTAAAGAAAAGAAATTAGAAATAAAATGAAAAATACAAATAAGGTCGAAAAATATGCCATAAGCGTACGACCAATGGAAACTAGGATGCTAGATGCAATATGGAAAAAACAATATTGAATCAAATTAGTAAAAAGAGAGTAAATTTTAAGAGGATATAAGTAGATAAATATAAAAAAATATAATATAGATTTGACTACGAAGGCAGCGATTAATTATTCGTAGATTTTAATAACATAATACAAATAAAGGGACATAGAAAATAACATTTTATTGTTTTTAGAATTCTCATCTATATGGTGCGTGCAGAATTCCAAGTATTGGACTACACAAACTCGCAATTAATTACCATTAAAAATGACATAGCAAGAATATAGGAAGGAACCTTTGAAATAATTCACATAATTGACTTATCGGAATACGACAAACTGACGAACAAGATAGATATATCCGTTTCTTTTACATGAGATGTCACAAATTCGAACACTTATATCAAGGAACACCCCAAAAACAAGAAATAAACGATCTTTAGATTTCATAGGATCCACATGGAAGTGGGTCGCAGGTAACCCCGACCATCATGACCTAGAAATTATTAACGAAAACTTACAGAATTTAAATGAAAATAATAACACAAATAATTATAAATAAACAATTAATTGAGAAAATAAATGAGCAAAACGTTAAAATGAACCAAATAACGAAAGTCGTTAGAGATAATATAAAGTTAGAACTAAGTATAAAAATTAAATACCAATTGCAATTAATCAAGGAAGAATTATTGAATATTGAATATGCCTTG
Source organism: Wohlfahrtia magnifica (assembly GCA_023159175.1). Lineage (NCBI taxonomy): Eukaryota > Metazoa > Arthropoda > Insecta > Diptera > Sarcophagidae > Wohlfahrtia > Wohlfahrtia magnifica. Next base: position 140,021 of record JAKWBJ010000323.1, on the reverse strand, counting down.
AATTGGGCGAAATCTAATATTTTAAATTCTTCCATTTTATCTACTTTGGAAGTTAAAACTATTGAAAAAATTGTTAATCATAAAAGTATACCATATATAAATATAGAAGAAGAATTAGAATTCACAGATGTTAATGTGGCCGTAAACGGTTACATGATTGTTTATATATTAAGCTTACCAACTACAAAAGAAGAAGAATGTGAAACGCCTATTTTGAAATCTGTTAAAAATAATAATAAAATAACTAAAATTGAATTTGACAAAATCCTAAATTGCAAGGAAAAAGTTTTTGGAATTAAGTCTGATTGTAAGAAATATAACAAAAAAACAATCTGTAATGAAAAGAATTTAATAGAATTAAGAGAAAATAGCTGTATACTTAGATTATTGAAAAGCCAAATGCCAAATTGCAGGAGCACCAACGCTCACCATATAAATGATTTTGAAGAAATCCAGCCTAGTTTACTATTTCTTAATGACTACAATGATACCGTATTGATTGATAATCAGCCGCTTCAATTAACAGGCACATTCATTATAAAGCATCATAATTCGAACGTAACACTAAAAGATAAGTTTTTTATGTGCAAGAGACAACATATCTAAAACCATTGCCCGCTATTTTACAACAGATAACAGCTAGACATCAGTTAGAAGAAATTTTATCCTTGGAAATGATCAAGGATCTTGAGATACAAAACAGAAATAAAATTTCAAAAATTAATCTGGTCAATAAAATTGGTTTTACTTTTAATACCACTTTTACAATGATATTTATTGTTTTGATCGTTGTACTAATAGCAAGATTTTGGAAAAATAAAACCAAACGAGCACAAGTTCAACAACCGGAAGAAACGAAAACCGTAACGCCTAATTCTATGCAGACGGGGACGTCAGCATTTAAGAAGGGAGGAGTTAACACCACAAATGTTGAAGCTTCGCAACAGGCAGTTATGTTTATTAAAAGCAATTAAATTGCTGACAATTTGTTGCGCAATAGTTCAACCTTATTTACGGTCATCATTTTGCTGATTTTGCGTACACGTTATTTCAACGGAAATTTGACGCATTGGCAAAATTTGGTTAAATCGTAGGTAATATTAATTTTAAGCTTTAGTTTTAAGTTCAGTTCAATTTTATAATCAAACAGAAAATAAAGTATAATACAAAATAAATAAAAAACAAAAAAAAAATTTTTTGTTTAAAGAAATAATAAAAAAATAATTAACTTATACTCTAACAGGTGCTCGTGTGGGATGCTTGCAGAAAATGGAGGCTCAGATAATATGTCGTTATCTAATTCGACTAAATCATACGTGAACAGATAAGCTCGGATGAACCTTATCCGGATGAGAATTATCTGCATCGTGTATATATATTTACAATCGAACAAAAATTAGCAGATAATAACAAGATAATAAATAAAATAACAAATTTTGTTTAGTTGTGTGACAGATGTGAATGGAAGTAGACATATGTCGCTTTGCTTTTAAAAATTGTTTGTTTGTGTTGTTGTTTACCTTTTTAGTTTTTCTCTTCAACGCAGGCAGCAAAAATTCACTAACACTACTACACAAAAAATTTCTCTTCTTGGTGACCCTTGCACTAAATATATATTTTTGTACGATTGATATCAATGGGATGCTTATATAAGCCATGAGTTTAGTTGAGTCATACAATTGTTCACGGCAATACGAAATTTTGTTAATGGCTCTTTGACGATCAGGTTTTCTTTCGTATATAAATATATTTTCCGGATGGGCGAAAAATACATTGTTTTGTATCGTTTTGTGTATAATTTCTAGAAGATTTTGTGGTAAAAATTGCCTTGACTTGTAATAAATTTTTTTCAAATAATTTTCCTATTTATTAGTGCCATATTAATTTTTTCTCAAATTTCAATTACTTTGTTTCCAATTATCGGAGAAGATCTTGCACACAATTGTTGTTTTTTGGATTTTTCTTTTAGGCGTTCACTTAACCCAAGAACCCTAACCTTAGTCGATTCGACTAACATCGCATTTATTTTCATATGCATCTTTTTATTTGATTGTGCAATCAACTTGAACTCTTATATATTCTATGTCGCCAGGTTTCTTTTCTAGTAAGCATTCACATTTATTCAGTAGCTATTATGTTTTTTAGTTATAAAGCTTGTGTTAGTCGATTCGACTAATGGTGTTCATGTAACTTTCAGTCATATATTATTTATATTTTCAATGAATATTTTTTCGGAGAATGGAAATGAGTTTTAAAAATGATTTAGATGATGATTTTAAGCAAATAAAAGCAAAATTAGCGGTTTTTGTCTCTATTAGAAGCTTATATACCAAGAAAAAATCATCAGCGCTTTCGCTTCAGTGGAGTTAGTAATAAGTAAAGAGAAATGGCCAGAAGCCGCCAACATTCTCATCAAAGGTAAAAAGATTTTCAAGGGACATATGGAAGAATGGGTAGCTGGAATTGAGTAGTTGTTTGGGGCTCTGCACATACTCCAAGCGGTTTGTGTCTAATATTACAAGCGTGGCAGCCAGTTAACATAAGCTCACAAAGAAGGCTAGGTCGATCCAATTGGGAGAGTCACAGGAAAAAGAGATGTTATGTGTAGCGCCGGCGAAAAATTTATATTAGATACGGATTCCAGCGGTATAGGTGGTGTGCTCTTACAACTAGTTAACGGAGCTGAAAAGGATATAGGCTACTTCGGCCGAACGCTATCAAAACCTGAGCGAAACTTCTGCGTAACCCGACGCGAACTATTAGCAGTGCTGGGACTTATCATTTCGCACTTCGATGGCTGTTACAATTCAAAAATCCCGAAGGACAGCTTGCACGTTGGATTGAACGCCTCGTGGCATATGATTTCAGCATTGAGTATAGAAAGAGCATTAAACACAGTAACGCAGATGCTCTTCCACGGTGGTCATGTAACTTAGAGTGCAAACACTGTGCCAAAATTTAAAACAAGAAATCTATTGTTGACTTACGGCCTATACATATAGATGTCAATGAGGACTAGTCAGACGCACAGAAAAATCATTCAGTACTGGCAAAAATTATTGCTGCTAAGGATGAGGACAAACAGCCTACCTGCAATGAGATATTAGCGGAAAGCCCTCTTATGAAAGCTTATTTGTCTTAGTGGAACAGCTTAAGGTTGATCGATGGATGCTTATATCGCATCTGGGAAAGTGCAGATGGCAAGACAGCTTCCAACCTTATAGTAGTTCCAGCCTCTAAGATGACCAAAGTTTTAAATTAGTTCCATAATGAACCTCGTGAAAGACATCTTGGCGTGACAAAAACTTTAGAAAAATTGAAACAGCGTTTTTATTGGGTTGGATGCCAGCAGGCTGTGACCGACTGGATAGCAAACTACACACAGTGTATAACAGCTAAATGTCCAGTAAAAAGAAGCCGTAGCAACAATAGAATGCTGGTCCATCATTTGATCGAATAGCAATGGACGCAGCAGGTCTTTTTCCCGTTAGCAGAGCGGGAAATTATTACTTATTAGTTCCAGGGAGCTCAATCAACAGGCCATGAAAAATTGATTCGTAAAAACTCCGAGGTAGGCCAATGTGCTCCAGTAGAGGCGGTAATAAACAGCAAACAACTGCAGGAACCTGAAAATATATCAGCCAAGAACCAACAGGTATTTGAAGAAAATGTAGAGAAATGGGTAGCAGGTCTAGCAGCTTCAGAAATAAATATAGCCAAAAAGCTGCTAAAGAGGTACGCCTGCGTATTCGCCACGAAAAATAAAAGTCAAAGTAGAACAGCTATAGTCAAACATGAAATTAATACTGGCGAAGTGAGTCCGATAAAACACGCACCCAGAAGTATACCTCTGGCAAAACGTAATGAGGTTAAGGAGCTGGACAATGAAATGGAGAAGAGCGGTGTAATTGAACCATTATCGAGTCCTTAGAGCTCACCTGTAGTCTTAGTTAAAAAGAACGATGGTAGTACAAGATTCTGCGTAGACTACAGGAAGCTGAATGATGTCACTAAAAAGACAGTTACCCGCTACCAAGAATTGACTATACGCTCGACACGCTAGCCGGAACGAAGTGGTTCTCTACATTGGATCTACAGAGCGGGTATGGGCAGGTAGAGATCGCAGACAAGGATAAGGAGAAAACTGCTTTCAGTGCGAACGGTGGTTTGTTCCAGTTTAAAGTTATGCCATTTGGGCTCTGCAGTGCGCCGGCCACGTTCGAGCGGCCTATGGACCGCGTACTAAAAGGACTCCATTGGAAGATTTGTCTGGTTTACCTCGATGACATAATAGTGATGGGCAGAACTTTCGACGAACACCTCAGAAACTTAGCAGAAGTTCCGCAACGAAAATCAATGGCTGGACTAAAATTTAGCGTGAAGAAATGTGCATTGTTCCAAAAACAGGTCAAATATTTGGGGAATCTGGTTACAGCAGATGGCATTTCAACGGATGAAGATAAAATACGAGCAGTAAAGGACTGGCCTCGCCCACAGAATCTTCATGAATTACGTAGCTTTTTGGGACTCTGCACATACTACAGACGCTTTGTGCCTAATTTTGCGAGAGTGGCAGCAAGCTCACTAAGAAATATAAGGCGTATCATTGGGGTGAGTCACAAGAAAAGGCGTTTCAGACATTAAAAGACCTATTGTGTGCAGCACCTGTTTTGGCATATTCTGTCCCAGGTGAAAAATTTATCCTTGACAGTGATGCCAGTGGTTATGGTATTGATGGTGTACTTTCACAGGTGGTCAATGGGACGGAGAAAGTCGTAGGCTACTATAGCCGCACGCTGTGAAAGCCAGAACGGAATTATTATGTGACTCGACGTGAGCTACTGGCAGTGCTGGAATGCATAAAACATTACCATAAATACCTATATGGTCAACAATTTTGCTAAGGACTGATCATTCCGCACTGAGATGGCAGCTGCAATTTAAGAACCCTGGAGGACTGCTGGCACGTTGGATTGAGCACCTCCAGGCCAATGATCTTAGCATTGAACACCGAAGTGGCATAAAACATGGAAACGCTGATGCGCTCTCACGTCGGCCTTGTAATTTGGAATGCAAACATTGTGTGAAAGTTGTGCGGAACTGCCATCCCTAAATAAGAGCGGCAAGCGTTTTTTATCTGTCAAAGTTTCTCATGCCCATACAATTTTTATGGAGCATCCCGAAATAACGCGGCGGCAAATATTTGCAGTTGGAAAAATCCAATTTTGACAGGGCGTTAAATAGTGAAGTTGGTGGCAAAAGACAACAAATGTAAAGAAAGAAAAAAAAGAGGGAAAAAGTAAACATTTGCAAAAAGGGTATATGTTATTAGAAAATGGAGGTAAGTAAATAAATGTTTAAAATTAAATATAAATATTTTTTCATATACGTTACTCATTTCTCACAATCATTTTTTTTGCTTCCAATTGGCTAATGTAAAAAGTTTTATTCTATTATTAAGTTAATAATTATTTTTTCTGTTTTTATTTACATTTCACTTCTGTTTATTATTTTATTGATTATGCCAATACTTTCTCTAAAAATGCATTAGTAAAACATTAAATCACCCACCTTCTTTCAAAAATAAATTTGTAAAAGACAAGGAATTTTAATATTTTGTTTTTTAATCAATTTTTATTTCTTTCATTATTTTCACAAACTGTAAGTCACACAACAAAGATATAATGTACTTGTCAAAATAAACAGGGTTGTTAAAAATTTTAAAAACCCTGTTTTTATCATTTTGACGTAAGTGTGCCGCTTTTATTTAGGTATGACCGCAGAGCGTAAAAGCTAAGCGGCAAAAAACATTCCGCTTGCCGCTCTTACATAAGGTTGGCAGGAAGGAATCCATCCTTGATATCCGGCTGACGAAAATAGACGCCAGCGGGGGGGGGGGGGGTGGGGGAGGGGGGGGGAGAGGGAGGAGGGGGGGGAGGGGGAGGAGGGGGGGAGGGAGGGGGCGGGGAGGGGGAGGGGGGGAGGGGGAGGGGTGGGGGGGGGGGAGGGAGGGGGGGGGGAGGGGGGGGGGAGGGGGGGAGAGCGGGGGGGGGGGGGGGGATGGCCCACCCCACCCCCCCTCCCAATCCATTAGTGGTGCCTTCCATCAAGATGAAAGAAGTCTTAACTGAGTTCCATAATGGAGCAAGCGGAGGACACCTTGGGGTAATAAAGGACTCTGGAGAAACTAAACAACGTTTTTATTGGGTTGGGTGTCAGCAAGCAGTGGCGGATTGGATATCAAACTGTACCCAGTGTATTGCAGCTAAGGGTCCAGTAAAAAGAGCCGAGGTCGGCTGCAACAATACAACTCGGGCACAATCTTCGAACGCATAGCGATGGACGTAGCAGGCACATTTTCCTGTTAGTAATGACAGAAATCGTTATGTTTCTTGTCGTGATGGATTATTTCAGCAAATAGCCAGAAGTGTATGCCATTTTCAATCAAGAGGCGAACAATTATTTTTCCCCTGCCACAATTATTTTTGGGGACTGAGCTAAAACTACCTGGTGATTTAGAGTTTGGTATTGTGGCCTACCACAGAGAGGAATACCACATATGCTGAAAAACAGGAAAGCCTCAATGAACTTTACAAATTTGTGCGCTCACGAATTAAAATGGTTAGCGATAGAATAAAAGCCAAATATGATCGTGCAGCAAATACGGAGGTCTTCAATGAGGGACAACTGGTTCTACTCTACAACCCACAGAGTAAGGAAGGATTATCTCCCAAGCTGCAAACTAACTGGGATGGATCTTACAAAGTAGTCAAAAGGTTAAATGATGTAATATACAGAATATAGGAGAACAAAAGCCCGTAATCAAAAATGAAAGTGGTACATTTGGAACGACTTGCAAGTTATGGGAAGAAATATAATGAGCCTATTCGGGACGAACAGGCTTAAGCGGAAGGCAGTGTTACGAAAATAAAAATACAACACTGCATTGTTGGATTTCGGTATATGTCAATTTGGCAGCACTGCCACATCGACTACCTTTACGTTATATTTGAATTAGCGGATATGGAAATAGAAGATAGTAGATATTTCCTGAACCTTCTAAAATGCAGGCAATTAGGTATATAAAGGGCTGTTTTACCTACATGTCATTTAGATATCGTTTGGCTGTCGTAAGATAAAGACGTGTTAATGCGGAAAATTAAAGTGTTGTAAAAATGAATATTAAGTTGTTGTAAACTGTATAAAAGTTATTGTGTAGTAAGTAAAAATATAACTGTAAAAACAAATAAAAATAGCGGTGTTTATTTTATTTAACACAGTTTAAACGAACTCAAACGTTTTAAAAATGTTTAAAACGTACCAATATTATCTGAGCCTCCATTTACTGCAAGTATCCCACACGAGCACCTGTTGAAGTAATTAAATCTGATGATTACCAGATCCAGGAAATCCGTCGCACATTCAGGGCACTGAGCGATTTGTGCAGCTGCTAACGCAAGTCTCAAGATTAGTAATTGCAAAAAATCGTACGATATTCGGCAGAGATTTTAGAAAGTCGAATTCAAACGTCCCGAATGGATTGTGAAAAAAACTTAGGTTTTGTTGTTTGAACTTCGAAATAAAACCTTAATTAAAAAAGTTGTGTTCTTACTGCTTGTTCAATAACATTACAAACTTAAGTTTTTAGGTAAATTTTCTAAATAAAAGTCTTTCAATATGGCTTGAAAAGATGAAGCAGAATTAAGCCAAGCATTATTGAAAAATGTTTTAGAACAGTATTTTGCTTTCATTACATATTGTTTGAAACTTAATTGAGATCTGCATCTTGAGTACTTTTTGAGATAGCAGCACTTATATTGTCAAATTTGAGTGATTTTCCCCAATTTCCAAGTTTTCATTATGTCTCTGGGCGAGAAGTTTTGGTTTAAGACCCATAGTTTCTTAGGCAAGTTTTCCTATAATTTATTGTAGATTACGTTTTGCTATATGTCTATTTACAAAAAAAAATTGACCCACCCTAACATATGTACAAGATCACCCAAACAAATGGATTTTGTTTTTAATAAAATGTATACTGTTTTTTTGTTGAATTTCTGTTATGTACAGATTTCATTAATTTAAAACCTTTCAACCATATCTAAATGTAGTATATTATTACTACTCACAACTACGTTCGATAAGAACTGGGAAACGCTGGCAAAAATTCAGCTGAACCCACAGTATGCAAAATCCTTTTTCGTACATATTTTTAATAAAATTTTTTTAAAAACATTACTTTTTAATAAAATAATTATTTAAATAATCTTTTTTATACGGATTTTATTTTATTAACTAAAGCAAATAAAAAACTATTTATTGCCAGCATTCTTATTTAGTGCAAATAATTTTAGAAATTTTTAAGCCTTGACACAATCCAATACATTTTTTTTTAGCTAAAAGCTCATAATAAGCTCTGACGTGGTGAATTTTTTCTTTAGCATTTTCATTTTCGTTAAAATACTTTAATCATACATATTTTTTTAAATTCCGAAATTAAGGTAAATAAATTTTTAAGGTTGTATAAATACAGATTTTTCATCTATATAAATGACAGTTTATTTTTAATTTTTTTTCTAATGACTTCAACATATTGTAATCTTTTAACCTTTTTAAAACGTTTGAGTTCTCTTTAATTGCGTCAAAATAGAATATTTATTTCCTCACTGTGGCCGCTGTGGTATGGTATGTAAGACACCCGTCTACCAACCAGAAGGTCCTCGGTTCGAAACCAGGCCAGACCATCTGAAAAAAGAAGAAAAGTTTTTCAACAGCGGAATCACCTCATAACATTAGCTAGTAATGAGTATTACTAATATTGAAAACTTCTCTAAATGCATTTGCCGTTCGGAGCCGGCGTTAAATAAGAATATATTTATAATAAGAATATTTTTAATTTTATGAAGTTTTCTATTTTCATTTTATAAAAATAATAAACAGTGCTGACAGGCCTTTTTGCATTTCAGTAGTGCGTATGCTATATGTCTGTTACACTAATATAGTATCAAAACCCGTAGTATACATACCATGGTGTATAAACCACATGTGATGTTGTTATATATGTACGTTTAGAGGACTTATCAGTAAGAAAAAAACAGTCTTCGATTATGCGTTTGAGTCACTGTATGTGTGTATGCATGTTTTTTAACCCTATATACAGCTAAAAGGCTGAACTATTTAACCTTGGGGCCGGAATTAGATGGAATGTAGGAAAAGAGTAAAAAACATTAATCAAGAGAGTAACTGAGATAGGGACAGTGAAGCACACCGGGGTTTAGCTAGTGTGAATATGAGATTGAGCCAACAGTTTTGTTGTTGACTAGTATGTTTGTTATGAAAACAGTTGCGTAGATAGTTGAGTAAGTCACTGTATACGTTTTATAAAGAAGTATCTGCGTTTCTCGTTTGATGTCAAAATTTCTAAAATAGAAGGTGTTTTCATATACATTAACAAAAAATTTTATTATTAAAAAAAGATATTGGCGTTCGTTGTCAAATTTGGTCGCCTCGTTACTGAATTCAATACAGTCAATTGCTTCCCTTTTGCTCTTGCTGTTTCTGTTTATTGTGATATTTGCCTTGTTGGGAATGCAAGTATTTGGCGGCCGCTTTACTTTTAAGCCAGAAGAGGAAAAGCCCCGATGGAATTTCGATAGTTTTTACCAAAGTCTTCTTACAGTGTTTCAGGTAATTTGTAAAATTATAAAACAAAATAATCATAATACATTTTAAACTATTTACGTACGAATTAAATTTTATTTACTCTAGATATTAACAGGAGAAGATTGGAATGCTGTCATGTACGATGGTATAAGAGCATATGGTGGTGTTTTTTCTTTTGGTATCCTAGCGTGTATCTATTTTATTATTCTTTTTATTTGCGGTAATTATATATTGCTAAACGTTTTCTTGGCTATTGCTGTGGATAACTTAGCAGATGCCGATTCTTTAACCGCTGTGGAGAAAGAAGAAGAGGAGCTGCAGCAACAAATGGAGGAGGAAAAAAAATCCAGTAGTCTAACACCGACATTAGAAGATGTTGAGGATGATGAACATACTAACATCGATACGGATGCTGTTCAGGAAATCGATGAACAAAAGATGTAAGTTAATATTTTAAAACATACAATACGCGGTTACAGTAAAGATGATTTTTAAAGCAAAATTTCATTAAATTTAAGAGAACTAATAACTATGTGATACACTACATCGTAAAGTATTCGATCTTTGTAAAAGATAGAGGCTTTTGCAGACCGTCCAAGTTCACTGCAGTAATAAGATATTGCTATAAGAAGATCATTCTTAAGAACTTAATTAAAAGTGATTGACTTTTAAAGAATTCTTTGGAGGGTTGATTGCGTGCTCTTTTTCCAATTAAGCTTACTCATTTACCTTTACGGCTTTACAACTCCTTTGGGTCACAGGCCTGGCCGCCATCTTTTGCGGCATCCATCAGCTTCGTTACCGAAAGTTTTCTCGCCGGAGCATTTTCAACCGTTCGTACATTATTATCGTATACAGCTCATTATTCATACAATGGCGATACTCTGCATCTGCGCAGATCGAGCTATCATATTTTGGAGAATTTGTCGCTCAAACACTCCGAGCGCCATATAATGACACAAGTAGACTAAGGGTCTTACATATATATAGAGCTAATTTTGTCTGTCGTGTAGCATCTATTGGCAGGCCTAATTTTTCTATTTATCTCTAAACTCAGTCAGTCTTATTTACGGCAGTGCAGAGTTATAAAAATTCTTTGACTATTTCGAAGTTGTAGTTACCAACGTTCACATAATGGCCTAGTGTGTTGGATTTCCTGTTCGCGGAAACTTTCAACTTAGTTTTACCTTCGTTCACTGGCAAAAAAAAGTTAAAATCTTATTTTCATTTAGGAATTCCAACAACAAATTTGTAACTTCTTTATTTTTTTGACACATCCCGTTACTGTACCTCTTAAGGACTTCGAGACATCAAAACTTTTAAAATAGACCAACACATTACTACGCCAACAACAAAAGAACATCTTTATCTAATTTCTTTGTTGTAAAAAAGTGTTTTCAAAAATAAGAAATTATTAGAATTTCTAGGAATTTGGGTTTTTTATAAAAAAAAAACACGTTTGGATTTTTTATGAACGTTATCGTATGACAAAATCGTCATACAGTGCTTAGCAATAAAAAATTGGATATACGTGCATAAAATGTATCAGTATTTAAATTAAAACATTCAGGGAATACGAGTCTCAAAAGATGGGGTGTATCCATTATTTTAAAGGTAAATTTCTTGATTTGTTTTCAGGGTAGTGTACAAGATTAATGAAATTAAGTATTAATCTAGTTGCTTCAGCATCTTCCTTTGGAGCATAGCACTGCACAATAGTAACGTGTCATCCTACTCTAGCCTTAAAGCGGGCCACTATCACGCGATCCGATATAGGTTTCCATGTTTGAATGGACTTCTTTATTTTCCTTGATATTATCAATCCAACTCCACTTTTGCCGCCATTTATTCTCCTGCTGCAAAGTACAGTACTACCATCTGCCGTGATTAGTTCGCCATTGCCACTCCACCTCATTTCGCTTATCCCTAAGATTTCGATTCTGTACGCCAACATTAAATTTTACAATTGTGCAAGCCTCGCTGCTCCGCGAATGGTTCGTACATTCCATTGCGCAATGCGCGTCCTGTCGCATGTGCTAAAGGTCGTATTTTCTTGTCTATTATTATTCTACCTTGCTTCAGTTTCGTTAATCATTTTTTGTTTCAAGCTACGTAGATGATTAGTCTTCAGTCGCCCGTTCCAGGATGATAGGGCTGCCATCCTATAGCCGCCTAGAAACGACGCCCCATTGTATTGTATTGTAAAATGATGAAGATCCTTGCTAAGTGTGTTGATGATGATCCTTACTAAGCATTGCCGTAATTTTCCAGTAGGTGGCGTTTTCTCTTGATCATTCTTGTGATGCTTGTCATCGTCACCAGAGGTAAGCTGGAATGTCAGGCAGGCCTCTTTTGGATGATTAGTCTGGAGGGGGTTGAAGTCCATTAATTAAATAATCGAAAACCGCTATTAAATTTTTTTGGTTTCCTTCATATCCTCTGCTGGTGTTCGAACCTGGTCTGCTTAAATTGTCTGCCGGCACTCTAATCACTATACCACTATGCACTATATTTCTTACGATGATCAGAAATAAGTATGTCTTGCGATAATAGTTATTTATACTAGTATATCAATTAATGATTAAATAAAACCTCTTTGTCAGTTTTCTTATAACTGTTACGTCTCCGCATAAAACTTTAATATTTTTTTTTTATTTTCTTTGAGACACACAAGCTTCTATATCAAAAAGAAAGCCAACTGAACTACAAAAGGAACTGGTCGAAGTAACGCTGCTGCAGAGACTAATTTTGTAAACACACTGTGATACATAGCCAAGACTACGTTTCTGCAAATTGTACCATTAAGCTCTTTAAACTAATATTTACTGATTTTAAAATTGCATCAGGTTTTACTTGCGAAAAAACAAAGTAAAAGTAAAGTGTTTTGTGGAACTAAAAAAATGTAAACGTATTTAGCTTTACGAAAATTGTGAAGCAGTTTTTAGAATAAGAAACCTAAAAGGCCAACTTAGGTTTTGTGCATAATTTAGGTATAGTATAATATAATAAGTATAGAATGGAACAGTCTGTGGTAGCTGCTGTTATCTGGAGAGCGTGTTGAGATAAAGAATAATGAATTTGAAATAAGAGTGTTTTCAACTTAGATCAGAATGATCTAGTATAATGTTTTCGAAGAGAAGTAGCTGTCTAGCAACTTTGTCGTATCTATAAAAACACTTGAAAATACTGTGTAAATAAAGTAAAAGAGCAAAGAGTAACATAAATTTCAAAATAACCCAGCGGTAAAAATGTGCATTATGTAACTGATGACGTAAGCAATACAAAGTAGCAGTCAGTGATGACATTTTTACTTACAGTGAGTCACAAAAATGTTGGTCCCCACTAATTATTATTTGAACACTTATAAAAATAACATATTTGGTCGAAATAAACAAAATAACTTTGCATTTTTATTCACTCTTTTACGCAATATAAAAACCAAAAATTCAACATTATTAACAGAAATGTATAAAAATCATATTGAACATAACTTACAAAATTCTGTATCAAAAGCCATGGTACCATTATCAAAATATAAACAAGTAACACTAATTTGTTTAATGAAATATTAAAATTTTTACTTGTTGAATATTTCGTGTGGTTTCCTTTTAGTTTTATTGTTGCTTTTAGCCGGTTTGTTATGGAATGGACAAGCTTTCTGGCCAAATAAGGTGAAATTTTCTCCCATTCTTGTATAAGAGCTGCCTACAGATCAGAATTATTTTTGCAATGTCGTTATAAGATTTTTCCCTGTTTGTGGCAATTTATTATTATTTCATGTTGTTCAATAGTTAATTTTTTTCTGGACATGTTAGCTTTATATATTTCAGTGATTTACTCACAAACATTTGCTAATTAATTTGTTAACTAACAAAATGGCTTCATCTTAATGTATCACAATGTTAGCGTAGGATATCGGTTTAACTTCGTACAAATCAGAGATGTTTTTTCTTCAGAGGTCTATATATTAGTAAAAGGTACCATCATTTAGCGTTTATCCAATTTTTTTGCTTATTTCTTAAGTGTTTGAAAATATTTTAATCTTTTGATCATTAATCTAATAAAGCGCATATAAAGAAATAATTAACAGAGATTACTTTAAAGGTTTCATATAACATATGAAACAATTAATGTAACAATTTTTGATGGGTACCACGAGTTTTGTGACTCACTGTATTCCCCCACTTAGATTTAACACAAAAGTGTCATAAGCTGTCATCGATGAACTCTCGCTTTAAAAGTAAGGGAAGATGTAAGAAAGTAACACTATAATTGCAGTTATATTGAAATTTGAGTGCTAAGTGAGCTTAATGGTACTTGTACAAACAGAGAGAAATTAGAACATAATGCATATGTATAACAGTTCAATTTACATCCGTAAGTTAATGGTAAAAAGAGGCAACATGTTTTTATTCTTATTAATTTATTGTACATAATTTAGTTATCGTAAATCTTAATGGTAATTTCATAAAAAAATAACACTTTAAAATTAAATACACATGACCCATAAAGTCTACGTTCACATTAGAAATATATATTACTGTTAGAAAATACCAACTTAGATACCTAATAAAAATAATTTTTTTTCATATATTTTTTTCTTAACATTCTTTAGTTCAAATACCATAAAACAAATTCCAGATTTTTTCCTGCTTTTTTTAATGGCAGACCATAAATCTGGAAATGCGTAAATAAAGCCACCAAAAAGACTGCGTTCACTTGTTTTGTTGTTAAAGTACCGTTACTTTTTAAGACTTTTTTTCATATTTTTGATCACTTTCCATTTTTAATTGTCACAAAAGATCGTCTAACAGGGTCAGGTCCACATTTTTTTTTTTATAGAGTATTAAAAATTTTTAAACGTGGAAAACAAAGGTAAAGAAATTACTGTTGCGGAAAGAAAAATTATCATAAAGTTGTGGAAAGAAGGAAAAAGCATCCGAAAAATTGTCCAAATTGTTTCGAGAACGTATTCGTCTGTTATAAATAACTTTAAAAAAACCGGAATTGTAAATTCGTATACGCGGTCTGGACGTCCAAAATGTTATCAGAAAGGTAAGAGCGCAAAATAGTTAATATGCATTACGTCTATAAAAATTTTTGAAAGTACTCATCAATCGTTTAAAAAAGTATTTGTGCCGAAACCGCCATGGCAGTGTAGCGCAACGCAGACCCTTCATATCTGCTTTGAACAGACAAAAGCGCAATGAATTTGCTCATAATTATAAAAATAAGCCCCTTGAACTTTAGAAACAAGTTTTGTTTTCAGACGAGAGTAAGTTTGTATATTTGGTATAAAAGGCCGTCAAATTGTGTGACGAAAAGTAGGAACTGCGGTTGAGAAGCAAAATCTTGTTGGTACGGTAAAGCATGGTTGTGGTGAAGCTATGATGTGGGGATACATGACGGCTTCCGGGGTGGGTTAGCTAGAATTTACCAAATCTACAATGGATAAATATGAGGACCTGTATATTTTAAAGAGAAATTTGAAGCAAAGTGTAGCAAAACTTAATTTGTCTGCGTCGTTTTGTTTCCAACAAGACGTTGGCTTTTGTATAATGGGCCAAAGCAGCTTAAAATACCCCCCAATTGCCTGGCCTTTATACCATTGAACATCTTTAGAATCTATTATAGACAAGAATTCTCCAGCGTGTTACCAGCAAAGAAATTTTGAGATGTGTTATGCTGGAGGAATGGGAGAAGATAACTGCAGACGAAACAGAGAAGCAAGTAAATTCAATGCCAAATAGACTGAGAGAAGTTTTAAAATAGCGTGGCTATCCAACAAAGTATTAAATTTTGCATTTTTTTATACTCATTAGAACTTTTGTAATTTATTTAAGACTGAACGCAGACTTTTTGGTGGTTATATTTACTTTTCGTGGCAATTAAAATCTCTTATCCTTAAAACGGATACAAATTTTTAGATATTGTTTTAGCTATTTCAAGTACATACTTTTAATAAACATATATGGAAGAATTTTTATTAAAACTCAACGCTTATGATGTTTATTTACATAACTTTTTAAAAAAAATTAAGGTGAACGCAGACTTTATGGGCTATATAAGCTGTAAAGAAAGACGTCCTAAAAATTGGTAGATTTGGTAGATTTGAAAAGGATCTCCAACTTTGTTTTAAAGCATTTAAAAACAGACATTTTGCAAAAAAAAATGTAAAGATCACTTCATGATTTTCGAAGAATTTAAATTTTTACATGTACTGTATTTATTATTTATATTTAATTTTTAAATGTTACCCTTTTTATGAAATTACCATTAAGATTTACTATAATTAAATTTTGTAAAATATATATCTAAAAAATAAAAATTGTTTCCTCTTTTTAGCCTAAGTTTAATTTAACACGCATTATTTTGTCAATTACAAAATCAGCGGGAATATTAGGAGGGTCACTAACCCTTAAGTTACGGATGTAAATAGAGCTGTTATTTATATGCATTATATTCTAACTTCTCTCTGTTTGTAGAAGTATCAGTAAGCACACTGAGAACTTTAATTTCGCGCCGTTTACGCAGCTTATGACACTTCCATGATAAGCCTAAGTGTGGAATTAAGGCAAAGCCACATCACTGACTGCTACTATATGTTGCTTACATCAGTGATTAAGTAATGCATATTTTTACTGCTGGACACATATAGATGTGAGATAAAGAGAATCAAGTTACGCCACCTGGTGGTTTTGACGAACACCGTTAAAAAGAGTGATTTGTGCAAAAAAAAAATTCCACATGTTGTGTATAAACAGCACTGCACACAAGAAATTTATTTTCAACCAAAATTTTTCCAAAATTCTACGAAAATCGTTTGTAGCCTACTAAATTTTCAAACAAAAATTTAAAAATGCATTTTTTTAATTAAAACAAAAATTCATTAATTTATGTCCACTAATAACAAATTTTAATCAAAATTAAATATGTATTTATTCAAATGACAATTGTTAATAACAGAAATATGCGTAAAGTAACATAAAGACCAGTCAAATATACATAAAATCACAATTTAATTTAAGGGAAGTATATCGAATTTTACTTCTGTTAAAACGTTTTTGGGAGTTATAACCTTTAATATTCTCTATTTAGATCATATTTTACTTTAATCTTTTTCAAGTATTCATTAAGTTTTACGTGTTAAGGCAGGGTAAAAAGTCTTGACGAAAACAAACAGTTTTACATGAAGTTATTACACTTCGAATAATTTTTTAAAATAGTGTTAATACTAGTGAATGTTGTTGTTCATTTAAATCAAAGTTCAATTTTTTTAATTATGTTAAGCGTGTTAAGCGGAAAAATCTATCAAAAATCTTTGAAAATTCCAGCAAAAGGAAATTCTACCAAAAATTTAAGAAAATTGCAGCAAACTAACCAAACGAACAAGCTGTTTTCAAACAACGAAAAACTACTAGGTCTTTTCCGATTGGTCCAAAACGACAATAATAATAAGGTGCATGCAGATCTACAACAATTTAAACAATAGCAAGAACAACAGTAACTTGTTTTTATATTTTTATTTGAACCAGTTCGAATATAAAATTAAATTAAATTTCGAGAATTAAAATTGGACAGGCTCAAACGCGATTTAAACAAATTGGAGCTCTCAACAACTGGTAATAAAACCGAACTTTAAAAGCGATTGTTAGAGGAATTTCATGGGCGTGGCGTTAACATTGATAGTTATGAATTTGATGATGAAGAAGAGCCTGAGATAAGTGTCCTACAACAACAAGTGGTATAGAGGTTAACTCGCTGCTGGCTGCTATGATGGAAAGAATGCAGGTACAGCTGAAATTAGAGAAACTTCTAGAGCTGATAACGAAATGCTGTTGGTCCAGGTTCGAGAAACTTCTAGAGCTGATAATCAAAAGCTTTTGTCTGAGGTACGAGAAACTTCGAAACAACTTGGTCACAAATTTGAAGAAACAACCGAGAAGTTACGAGAAATATATAAGACGGTAAGCCAAAGGGTAGACGTTGTGGCGACAAGAATGTCAATTTGTTTTTGCGAGGAGACCGCTCGCATGATATCAAAGCCACAAATACACAAAGTTCTTAATATGGAAGTTGTGGTGGAGAACGATAATGAAATCAACAAAATAGAAGAGGTGGTAAAACGGCTTCTAGCTGAACAGAAGTCAAAATTAAAATGTTTTAATTGTGGAAAAAGCGGCCACTTCAGCGGGAACTGTAAAGCGCCACGCAAAATGAAAGAAGTGTTATATGAGTTCCATAATGGAGCCAGCGGAGGACACCTTGGGATGACAAAGACTCTTGAAAAACTAAAACAACGTTTCTATTAGGTTGAATGTCAGCAAGCAGTGGCGGATAGGATAGCAAATTGTACCCAGTGTATTGCAGCTAAAAGTCCAGTAAGAAAAAGCCGAGATCAGCTGTAACAATATATTTCGGGCACACCCTTCGAGCGGATAGCGATGGACGCAGCAAGCCTTTTTCCTGAAAGTAATGCCGGAAATCGTTATGCTCTCGTCGTGATGGATTATTTTAGCAAATGGCCGGAAGTGTATGCTATACCCAATCAAAAGGCGAACGCTATTGTAAATGTTTTTATGAACACCTGGGTATGCCGCTATAGGGTTACAATAGAGCTATATTCCGATCAGGGTAGAAATTTCGAGTCTGCTATATTCAAAGAAATGTGTGAGATATATGGTATTCAGAAGACTCCAACAACGCCGCTTCACCCACAGTTTGATGGAATGGTAGAACCCTGGAGGATTAATTGCAGAAAGTAGGGAACGAGCAACAGAAGGATTGGAACGAACACCTACCAAGGTCTAGATCGCCTTCCAAGATTTTGGGACTGAGCTAAAACTACCTGGTGACTTAGAGTTTTGTGTTAAGCCTACAACAGAGAGGCATGCAACGTATGTTGAAAGACAGGAAAGCCTCAATGAACTTCACGAATTTGTGCGCACACGTATTAAAATGGTCAGCGATAGAATGAATACCAGATAATTTCATGAAGCAAATACGGAGAGCTTCCATGAGGGACAACTGGTTCTACTGTACAATTCACAGCCCAAGCCGCAAACCAACTGGGATGGGTCTTATAAAGTAGTTAAAAGTTTAAACGATGTGGTATACAGAATACAGAAGAACAGTAGCCCGCGATCAAAAATAAAGTGGTACATCTAGAGCGACTGGCGAGCTTTTGGAAGAAGGGTAATGAGCCTATTCGAGACGAACAGGCCTAAGTGAAAGGCAGTGTTACGAAAATAAAAATGCCTTAAAAGAAGATACACCACATCAGGGACTGTATGGTGAGATTTCAGCTATAAACTTTATTGGTTTGTGTCAATGCTCTTGTGTATCTTTCACTGCCATAATTATGTGTACTATAAAGAGTGCTGCCACATGTTTAACAGTGTTGCCAGTTCGATTCCCTTTTGTGTACTATAATTTTAGATCTTTTGTATTTAACGTAGATAAATGGAAATTTGTAGTAACTACAAGAATATTCGAAATTGATAATGAATTGCAATAAAAGGTGGCACATGGCGTTCAGCCAGATAGTTATCGTTTTGCAGTTATAAAATAAAGTCCTGTTTAGGCGTAAATAAAAATGTTGTATAAACGAATATTAAGTGCAAGATAAATAAGTTGGGGACTGTATAGGTTTTATTGTATAAAAATAAAATTATAAAACAACAACAGAGCACTCTTTATTTTATTTTTACGCAATTAAAAAGAACTCAAACGTTTTAAGAAGGTTAAAACGTAACAGTATGTATGGTAGACTCGTAAGTGCCTTCTTAAGTGTGCTCTGGTAGAAATAAAAAACTATTGAACAATGGTTTTCTTGAATTTAAGTGCAAGTTTTGCGAGATTGACAATAAAACTGAGTTAAAGTAATGTGTATACATAGACTGCGCACCGAAATTGTTTTATGCTGTTTGTATTGTTGTAACTAGTGATGGAATTTGACAATTTCTGATGTGTGCCAAAATGTTGGCTAAAAAGTGCAAAAAAAATAATAAAATTTATTAAAAATACACATAATTTATTAAAAAACTAGCGTTTATTCAATTTTTGTTTAAAATGTTAGTACATTAGGGCCTTATTTTGTAAATCACTTAAGTGTTTTGTTGAGTTCTTTATATGAAATGTGTTTTTGTAAGAAAACCAAATTGTACAGAAACAGAAAAATAAGTATAATTCACTTCAATTTAATAGCTTCTTTTATTTAAAATATTACAAAAAAATTTCTGTAGTTTTTAATCGAAAACTAAAATATCTATTAAAAAAATACAAATGCGCTGAATTTTAAAATAAAAATTTAATAAACAAGAATTTATTTTAAAAAGTGCAAAATTTTATAGTCCGTGTCATTAAGTATTTAATTGTGCCATATTTTTCAACAGTGATTGAAACCCGTCTCGAGCAGTGATGTTAACTTTTTTTATTCAATTTCCATACGGGCCTAAAAAAACACCATTTTTTGTGTAAAATTACCTTTGTATACGTATTACCTTCTTGTACAAAAATAATAATATTTTGTTCTTAAAATAGGTGTTTATTTGTAATTCAATATATTTATTTAAAAACAACATCAAAAACTTAAAGAAACAAGTAATAATAATAAAGTCATATGTAAAAGTTTGTACTTTCAGTAAATAAAATCAACATGTATATTTTTTTATATTTAAAGCTCAGCTGAAAAGCGTTATTCATACATTTGGATTCATTTTGATTGCTTTTATTTTGCTTATGACAGTTCACATATTATAAGCTTTAACATTTAATTTGAATGCATTAATTTTAATGATCATACGAATTTTGATTAAAATGTAGAAAATGTTTGTCATCGAATTTAATATTCAAACCTTCTCTAGAATTATCAAACATTTTTGCATGGAGAATATCTTCGAGTGTATCAGTATGTAACCTGTTTCTTATTTTGGTTTTATTTAATTTTATTACTGAAAAAATTCGTTCTACTGCTGAACTATGTATGTGGCAAAGAAAATATATAAATCAAAATTTTTTTTCAAAACTGGAAACATTATGGAGTCGTCACCTTTTCTTATATTAAATACGTTTTTGTAAAACCGCAGAATATCATTTTTATCAATATCTTTAATTGGCCTTATAAGCCTAAATTCGTTATCCTCTCGTTAAATTTATACATGTAATTCTGGAAAATGGGCATTATGAAGTTATTGGTCTCGAACAATTGGGGATTGATTATATCCATTTTGTTAAAAATTGCATTTGATTTGATTCAAAAGGAAATCTTTTTTTAATTTCCTTGGCTCATCGTATATAAAATTTTTTGCAATCAGCTAATTTGTGTGTGGAAGTAAAAGACCTGCAATTACATTACCTTCTAGATATATTTTGTTTAGTGGTGGAGATTATCTCCATCCTAAAAATTTAAATTTTTGCCTCAAAGTGCCGTGTAAATCTCAGAGTCAATAAAATTGCTTAGGATGGTATTAAATGTCAGAGATTTTGGATTATATAAAATATTGAATTTAGTCTTCTCACTTTGCATTTCTAAATATAAATTTGTAAATAATAGCAAAACAAATTCCAAAAATTTCAAATATAATTTTTTTAGGGGCGCATCATACCATTCAACTAAGGGTCCGCCAAATAAATTTTTTTTTGAAAATGCTATAAAAAAAAAAACTACTGAATATTTTCTCAAATTTCTTTCTTTATTTGAAAGTACAATCCTTCCGGTTAATAATGGAAAATAATTTCATTCATTTCATGGCTGCCTCAACTGGCCATGCAGTCCAATTTTTAAGCACATTATCGATTGTGTGCAGCTGTATTTCACCAATGGCTTCACGAATATTGTTCTTTAAAGCGTCAATTGTCTCTGGCTTGTTGGCGTAACACTTATCTTTGACGGCACCCCACAAATAATAGTCCAACGGTGTCAAATCGCAGCTCCGAGGTGGCCAAACGACATCAGCTCTGTGGCTGATAATGCGATCTTCAGAAAGAGGGCGCAAAACATCGAGAGTAGCTTCAGCTGTGTGGTTCGTAGCGCCACCAAATATTGCTAACATCCTCCTCTTCAATTTTTGTAAACAAAAATTCGTTCAACATGGCCCGATAACGATTGCCATTGACAGTAACGGCGACTCCTTGCTCATTTTCGAAGAAAAATGGCCCAATTATGCTTTTGGACCAAAATCCGCACCAAACAGTGACTCGTCTTGGGTGTATCGGCTTTTCAATTTATGCGTGCGGGTTTTCTGTGCCCCAAATGCGACAATTTTGCTTGTTTACATGCCCGCCAAGATCAAAATGAGCTTCATCTGAAAAGATAATTTTTTTGGCAAAATCGGCATCTTCTGTAAGTCGATCGCAGGCCCACTTAGCGAAGCGTATACACAACCATATTCGTTCAGCGGAAGGATAAAACTAATTATATGTCAAATCAGACATGAGCTAAGTTTACCATTCACGAAAGAAGCACTAGTTGAAAAAAAACTTTAGATGGCGGAGCCTTTATAAGAAATATGTTATTAGTTAGACTTACATTGGGGCAGAATTAGGCAATAGGAAGACTTTTATTGCAGTTTTTAATGTGTGATGGAGTAAAATGATCCATAAACATAACTTCATGGCGACGAAAATCCAAGCAGCAAATTTTGCTCCATCTGAGCCTACGGTCCTCACTTTCTTACATATCTTGCAATACTTCATTCTGTAAATTTATCAATTAATTTTTAAATTTATTAAACACAAAATGTAAATTTATCAATTAATTTTTAAATTTATTAAACACACAAATTCACTAAAAAGAAATAGAAAAATTCAGTTTAGAAACCACACACAATTATAAATTCTCACAAAAAATTTTTAAGACTTTTACAAATTTAATATACCTGTTTTTAATAAGAAAACATACACATAAACAAAAACATAATTAGGAGACAAATTGTTGACAGCGGTTGGACGACAAAAAAAAAAAAAACCAGCTGGTTTTTAAACACCACCTTATATACTACTACTACTACACCTTATAATAATACAAAAACAAAAGGGCATTTTTTCGACCATAAATGTCAAAATAAGGCCGTGATGGAATAAAAACGCAGCTGTCAAAAGTGAAAAATAAAAATAACGAGAAGAAAAACACTAAAAACAAATAAAAAATTAAGTTTTAATTTTTATTAAAAAAAAATATATAAATCATAATAAAAAATATTTCAAATAATGATAATTGTTCTTAAACCACAACAAAAGAGACCAACGCTTCAATTTGGTCATGCTTTTCTTAAAAATTTATACAAATGCGCCAGTCGTTGACGTTTGTTTAGCGGCAGCAAATTAGAGGAAAAATTTATGGAATTATTTATGTTTTATTTATTTATTTATTTATTATTTACAAAACACAAAAATAAAGAAAATTCAGATAAACACACAAATTTACAAATTTTTACAATAATTGTAAAATTTGTACAAAAGTTATGTATCTGCTTTCAATAAGAAAACATATGTAAATAAAAACACAACTGACAGCTATAGCACGACAAAAAAATAATCTAATAGTTCTTAAAACCACCTCATAAATAACACTGGTCTACAGCAAAAAAGCCTTTAAATAAAACTATATGGAATATAATGATTTTGATGCGCTGAATTCAAATCCGTTTTCATTTTTTTTTCTATCGCGCTAAAATTTTTTTTACGGGCGTGGCAAATGACGACCGATTTTAAAGCAATTACCACAAAATGCTTTGGAACAAAATTTCCTACAAATCAACTGAATAAGACCTTTTAGAATTTCCAAGGGTTTCGGAGTTATTCCTAACTTAGTTCGAAAAAAAAATTTTTTTCACGCAAAATTAGAGCAATTTTTTTTCAAAAAGTCATAAAAATTTTTCCAGAATGCGAGTTTTACATGTTCAGCACGTAAATTATTGCTTAAAATGTTGAGAATAAAATAAGCTACATACAAATCATGAAAATCTGTTGGCTATTGCTGATTTTATTCAAAATTAAATGCAGGTACCTAACTTTGACCAAAATTAGCGAACAAATTTTATTTTGCAAAATTATTGGAATTTTTTTTCTTTTATTTTCAAAAAGTTATAAAGAAATTCCTAGAAAATACATTTTACATTTTAAGCACTAAAATGAAAGTCAGATATGTTGAGAGTAAAATAATCCATAAAGGTGGGTGCCTAACTTTGACAAAAGTAAAGGGTTCATTTTTAATGACTTTTTTTCACACCGAAGTTACGAATAACTCCGAAACTGCTGAAAATACTGTTACGTCTTAACCTTTTTAAAACGCTTGAGTTCGTTTAAATTGAGTTAAAATAAAATTTATTTATTTATTAAAGATTATATAATACAATAAATGAAATTATATAATGTAAAGTACGAGTGTGAGCAGCAAGGCCTTCAACTCTGGACATGATAAATATTATTTAGCTATATATACATATATACATTTACTAATTTTAAATATTATTTAGGAGTTTACATTGTTTTAAAAACATAATAATTTTGTGGATGTTTTCATTTGATGGTACTCTGAGTAGTGAGCTGGGTGTAGTGGGTCCAAAAATTGCTAATCTCTCCTGGGAAAATAATTGGCAATGGTTTAGGATATGTTCTACCGATTGTGGGGCATTGCATGAAATGCATATTGGTTTGTCTTCCTTCAATAACAAATATTGGTGCGTAGTTATTGTATGACCAAGTCTTAATCTGGAAAAAAGCTTTGCTTCACTGCGGGAGACTGTTGACGGGCAAATAACTCGTTCGCCGTTTGGGTTCATTGTTTTATAGCGGTGTTTATATGCCTCCCAATCGTTACACCTATTTAAGTACCTATGTTTTAATATTAGTGATTTTAAGTCTTTGTTCTTGTGTGGAAAAGTAGTAATGGCATTCGTTGGGTATCACCAGCAACTTTATCTGCTGTTTCATTACCCCTTATTTCCGCGTGACCAGGGACCCACATTAAGCGAATTTTGTTTGGTGATTTTATTAAATAATTACGGACTTCTGATATTAAGTATTCTGAGTTCCTAGTATGTGAAATAGCAGATAAAGTAGATTGACTATCAGAGTAGAGTACGAATTCTCCCTTACATTTAAGGGAATATTCTACAGCTAATTTAATAGTAAACGCTTCCGCTGTAAAAATGCTGCAATGTTTTTCAAGCAATCCATTATATATTGTAGACTGCTTTTCATTAACTATAGCAAATGATGAAAAAAATCTGTTTTTGATCCATCCGTAAACAAAAAGGTGGCGTCAGCAAATGAATGTCGTATTGCCTTAAAAGCATTTCTGTATATTTCAGGTACTGTTGTTTGTTTTCGGAATTGAAGAAGGTCAAGGATGAAAGACGAAGCTTTAAGATGCCACCAGAGCTCGTATTTAGAGTTAGTGTGTTTGGCCGATATAGATGGAAATAGGTATTTTGCATAATCAATTGCTCTATGAATCGGGGATGTTATTTTACAAGGTATCTTTTGTTTATAAGCGTTATGTAGCATTTTGAATAAATTTGCATTATTAGAGTTGAAAATTTTTGGGATAAGATCCAAATTACTGATGTAAATATAATCGGCAATTGAGGGAAATCCTGCTTCCGTTAGCATATTTTTGAGGTTAGTTGTTTGGAAAGCTCCGAGTGCACAACGAATAGCTGAGTGGTAAGGGCAGTATAGGTAATTTTAATATGTTTTAGGGCAGTGTCCATAAATTTCCAGACCGTAACCTATTTTTTACAAAATCAGCGCTTTTGTAACATTTAAGAGTGTATTGGAGTGCATAGCACATTTCCTTGAAGATAAAAATTTTATTATGTTAAGACGTTTTGTAAGATCTTTCCTTAATTGAAGACAGTGCTGTTTAAAATTGTATTTATCGTCGAAAATTACACCTAAAATTTTTAGTTCTGAGGCGTATATAATTGTGTTGTTGTTGCATTTAAGAGTTGGAGGATTACAATTACGTTTATTAAAAATGTGGAAAATCTTGCATTTATCCAATGTTAAAGTGGCGCCTGAAGATTTGGACCATTCATATATGTCTCTGAGAAGGTTAGAGAATGCAATTTGCACTCTAGCAGATATGTTATTTTTCGAAAAGAAAATGGCATCATCTGCATATACAGAATGATCAAGTATTTTGTAACTGTTTGCTATTTTACTAATGTCATTAAATGCTATTAAAAATAAAACGACTGAACGCGGTGACCTTATGGAATTCCATTATAAAGGTAAAAGGTTAAAACAAAATTAAACCACTTTGTTTCTGTTACAGTTTTGTTTATTTTACTACACAATTACTTTTATACTCTTTGTCTTAATAAAACACTTAATATTCGCTTATACAACAATTTCATTTCCGCTTTAACACGTCTTACGACAGCCAAATAAAAACTAACTGAAGTGTACTTTACTTACTTTACTTTATTCATTCAAATTTTCTGTTATTACATAGTTTATCTTAAACTAATTAATCATGTAGATACTTTTTCTATGCGTAAATGATACTTATCATAGACTTATCAACTAAAACTTAAAATAATGCAGAATAGCCGCAATCAACTCTTATACTGTATTCCGCAAAAAATGGATAAATGGAAACACTCATATACAGCAGCCCCTCGTCCTTCAACATTGGGAGATCTACAGGCAACAGGTATCCGTGCACCCTTAGGGTCTCCATATCACTCCTCCCCTCGAAGCAGCCAGTCACCATCCCATTCTCCAGGGCGAACGATCGTTCCAAAAATTTCCAAAAAACATCGATCCTCTCGAAACCCGCATGGTCATAAATGACCCGACAAGACGGTCTCCAGAACGAACCATCGGGGAACTGGCGATACCTTAATCCAAGGCAAGCCGACAAAATACGCCCCTCCCAGACCTTAAACCTCTCAATCTGATGGGACGAAATCTCAAACCATACAGGGAAGGCATAAGACATCAGAGGTTTGATGATCTGCCTGCATATAAGCAGCTTTACCTCCCAACGCAAACCTTCCCTTCGGCGCAGTAACCTACAGTAGGAGTGGTATATCCCCTTCATTCTATCCAAAAGGGAATCCACATGTCGATAAAACTCAAAGCTTTCGTGGAAAATCACCCCGAGATACTTAATCCTGTCGGAGACTCTTACAACTTCACCGCCTACCCACAGCACCGGTACGAAATTCCTTGCGCTGGGATACAGCCGTCCACGCCGTTCCTTAAATATTACGCAATCCGTCTTTTCCATATTCAGGCAGAGACCCCATTTGCAGAAGTATCCGTGCAGTCTACCCAGCTATCCGCTGAGTCTCTCATTCACCCTTGCCGCTCTGGGACCAGATGCCGCAACCAGCACATCGTCCGCATACAGAAGGAGTAAATCTCTGTCAGGTGGCCGAGGTATATCCGACATGAATATGTTGAATAGGACAGGTCCCAGTAGTGACCCCTGCTGCACTCCAGCAACAACATTTCTTTCATCAGAGAGTGTATCGCCCACTCTCACTCTGAGGGAGCGATCCCTCAGGAATTCCGCAACAATTCCACAGAGATGCCTGTCGAAACCAAACGACACCATCTTATGAACTATTCCCTCCTGCCAAACATTGTCAAAAGCCTTTGCGAAGTCCAGGCTCACAGCAATCGTCGGATATCTCCTATTCAGTCCCTTTGCTACATAGTCCGCAAGTGCCATCAGTGCATGGGACGTAGAGTGGCCCCTCTTAAATCCAAATTGGCAATCCAGCAATATCTCGTTATCGTCCATGAATCTTCTCATACGCTCCAAAATAAACCACTCCATAAGCTTACCCAGGCTAGAGAGAAGAGATATGAGTCTGTAGCTACCAGCACCCCCAGGGTCAGACCCCGGCTTGGGTATAGGCACAATGATCGCACCCTTCCATGCTTTCGGGAAGTAACCAATGTTGAAACAGTGGTTAAGCACCAACGCCAAGCACCTCCATGTGTTGGCGTCCGTCTTCCTCAGGATCAGGTCCGGTATGCCATCCGGACCGCTGGATCTCTTTTTAGGTCTACTGGACATTGCCTTGCCAATATCAGAGGGAGTCAGCAAAGAAAAACCTCCTCCAGCGAAATCCCCATCTCGAACACCATCCGCCGTAATATCTGGGCCGAATTCAATGATCGGGCCTGATTCCTCAGCCCCGATACCTCCTCCAAGACCATCCCTACGATAGTGGAGGACTGGAGATTCACAGCAGCTCTCTGCACACCGCAGAAACGTTCAGCCAAAAAATTCGCCTTGCCACCGTCATCCGTAGTGGGTACTCCATCATCCCTCATTATATCAGCAACCGCCAACCTTCGCCGCACACCTGCAGCACCCTTCACTTTCCGAAAAGTCTTGTTGTCCACCTTAATACTCCATAGATAATCCGTCCAATAATTCTGCTCAAACACAGCAATTGCCCACTGGATTATCCTATCCAGGTTCCTATCTCAGCCCTCAATATGGGAATTCTTGAGACATCTCCCATCCTCCTCAGTATCCTCCGAAGCCTCCTCTTTTCCGATATGCAGCCGAGTATGTTGTTGGGGAGTCTTAGCACGCCGGCATGACGCACTGGTAGTCTTGGAACCGATTCCTCCATCGCAGTTCTAATGACGCCAGTCATAGACTCGATGCAGTCATCAATTTCGCTGGAGGTCACATTCCGATCCGACGGTAGCATGAGGTTAGGTAAATCACGAGATAGTATCGAGTTGAAAGCCCTCGTTTTCATCCTATCGAAGTCAAAGAGATATCGCTGCTCTCTACCGCAAAGTCCATCCATCCGCAAGATCAACTCCACAGCCCTGTGGTCAGACTCGTAGTGCAGAGTTTTAAGCCCATCAACACTTTCCGGCACCGGTACAATATCAGATGATATCATGACTACGTCGACAAACGATGGGTTTCCCACATGGAAACATGTCGGGCCCTCCGTGCGACGTATATCCAGCTCAGGACACATCCTCAGGAATTCTCTGAGGCAGTCGTGCTTCGCGTTCAGATCCACTAGAAACAGGAACGATCCCGCCGCTGACAATCCAACCAGTGGATTCAAATACGATGGGCAAAGAGTGTCCCTGGGTCGCAGATACATTGACACAATAGTCAATGCTACCCCACCAGAACGACGAATTCTCACCGCCGTGCACTCCACATTTCCCATATCCAACGGAACCATCTCAGCGTGCAGACTTTCGCGAACAAGTACAGCAGTACCGCCACCCCGTCCATTCACACGATTTTGCCTAAAGGTCGTGTATCCTCTCATCTCAAAAATATGCCTCGGAGACAGTTTATGTTCAGCCACCACTAGAACATCCGGTCCATGTTCCTCCAGGAACAAGTTTAAATAGTGTCTCTTATGCCTGGACACTATCGAGTTGACATTCACAAAGATACACTTAATTGTGCGAATCATTCTGAAGACTCAACAGCATTCCCAGGAGCGCCTGGGATTTATTCTCATCAGTCCTAAGTCTGTCGTATTCAAGAGCAAATCCTCCTATCTTGCTCGCGCAGTGCAATAAACCACCTCCAAAAAACCTTCTGCAATCTCCATCGATGAGATTAAAATTTCCTCTCGCCGCTTCCAGTGTAAGGCCGCTAAACGGAGCCCGAAGGGGCTTCTGGGGCACTCCAACACCAGCAGCCACAGCAGCGTACAATACACCCGTACGCTGCTGTTTTTGGCAGCTGCCTTCCTCTCAGCAGCTTTCCTCAGAAGTTCTTGGCGTCTCGGACACTCAGAAGAGCTTGCTGTGTGGCCTTCAACCTTGCAGTTGGCGCACCTTACGGCAGTCAAATCCTTCTCACAGCCTGGCCTGTGGTAGGATCAGTCACTACCTTCTCCGCGCTATTCTCTCCCTTGGGTGGGACCTTGCACTTCCCCAGTCTGTGGGAACCTCCGCATTTAACGCACCTATATGGCATGTTACAGTTGGCCGACACATGCCCATATCGCTGACAGTTGTAACACTGCGTCAGCACCTTTTCGGTTTTTCAATATACACTCTACAGTGCAGAATGTATGTGATGCATTGGAACGCCTTCAGGTCCGAGTCTCTGCTCAGACTAAGGATCCACTTGTCCCCCTTCAGCTTCCGGAGACTCAAAATCTTCATTCTAATGCCCAGAAGGTAATCGGCGACCTCATCTGCCTCAAAGGTGCCCGATAGGCCTTTCAGCATCACTGAGTAAGGCATCTGGTCCTTCGGTGTACAGGTGTAGAAGGATACACCACTCTTCTTCAGCATCGCCGTCACCTTCTCATAGGCTGCCAAGGTGCAGACCTCTATATTGGTCATATTTGCGCCCAAAATCTTCAGGTTGTACTTCTTGTGCCCCAAAAGTTTGTTGAGGTCACTAGTCAGCAACTTTATGTTAATATTATATGTTGTAAGCACCGGGACCTTCACGCGCTTACTTGCCGTCTTTAGGTTCTGCCCTGCTTTACCATCGTCTACAGCCTTGGTTTTTACGGCCTCCTTCAAAGGCTTAGAGCCTCCACTCTTATCGTGTTCACTGCCCACAGCAATCCCCTTGTCAGGCACGTCTTTACATGGAATGTCCACCTCCTCGGTGACCATCTCCTCACTCTCCTCGTCAGTGGAATCCTCTTCACCACTCTCATCGCCAAATTTCCTATTGAATATCGACATCATCTGTTCCATGGCCTTCCTGAGACGAACGTTCTCGTGTCTCCTTCTCCTTCAGTTCTAACGTACGGAGTAGCTCCTCCGCAGTTACCACCCGCGCCCTCTTTTTAGGGCAGGACGCATCCCTGTCGGCCATTATATTCGCGTTGTATTCTTATCAGTAGAATACGAACACGTCACCGCTTACTCTACTTGTGAGATAAATTTCCACGTGTTTATGTACACTTCAGCTCTTCAATCACAGCAATATACAATAAACAACCCCTATGTGTTTTCCGTCTCAGCTATCGCAGGTAAAACCCACACACTTTGTTCAACAACTTCGTTCGTATTGAAAAATACGCGCAAAGCAAAAAACTTCCGTAACACAACCGTTCGTAATGAATGCACGATACAGAATCAATAACTGAAGTGTAGGTAAAGCAGCCATTTATATACCTAATTGCCTTAAGTTTGGAAGGTTCAGGATATTTTGACCATCTTCCATATCCGTAGCAGTACAAAAAAAATGTATTCAGTTGATTTAGTTCCTAAGCATTGCAATTGCATTCAAAGTCGTTTTCAAGTTATGATGAAATATATTGACATAACTACCATATTTTGGGCGAAAAATTTTCCACACCAATAAAAAAAAAGTTGAGCCCGATGGAAAAAAACCGAAAATGGATTTGAATTCAGCGCATCAAAATCATTTTATTCTATATAGTTATATTTAAAGGCGAGACATGTTTTTGTTTTTTGTAAACCAGTGTAATTTAACCATGGTAAAGTTAAAGAAATTTAATTAGTGTTCACCGATTTAACGTGGATACATTGGGTAAATTTAGGTTCAGTTTATTTCTTAAAAATAAAAACGCCACCACATCTTCCCAAAGCATCATTTTGGAATTATTATGCAATTCTGAGCCAATATCTTCTAAATCGTCCTCCACTTTACCTAAATATATTGTAGGAATGCCTGCAGCTTACAATCTTCTTTTTCCAAGATATGTACTGAAAAAATGATTTTCACATACATAGGTACAAATATCTTTCGTAATCTTTCTCGGGGAATTTTATATTTTGCTCATCAAATTTGACCAAGTATCTTATCAGGCGGTGGATATTTGAGCATTTGTAGTCCTTTGAAATCTTTTATGAAAAGGGTGGACGTCTGGTGACGTGCTAGAAGTGGACATTTGTCCGACATCATATGCCATTATTAATTCCCATATTTCTACTTTATATTGGTATGAATAAAACTGAATTTGTCAAAAAAAAAAAAAATTGTTTTTAAGCCAACTCACTTCCTAACCTCAAATTTGCCCACCCTTTACTAGCAAACAAAATATATTGTCGATTTAAACGAAATATGGAAGCAGTTATAGAACCCAATTAAAGCCGATGGGCTAGGGTTTTTTTTTTAAATACAGGTTTTTGCGGAACCTGGTATATGTATATCTGATCGAAAGCTTACGAAACAAATAAAAGAGAAATTCGAACACGCAGGATTATATTTGAGCCTTTTCCAAAAGCAATGGAAAGCAATTTTCTTGAACATTAAGTAAATTTCCTTTCTTTATATTTTGGTTTTCCATTGTAAAATGCATACCTGGTTCAAAATGTTACATTTTCCAAATGGCATTCTTGAAAAACTTATTTGCAATATACCCGAAAAACTTTTTATTGACTCTTTATCCAAAAAAAAAACCTCCTTAAAATGTAGTTACATTTTCCAAATGACATTTATTAAAAACCCTTTTTAAAAAATACGTGAAATGTAATTTTTTATTTACTTTTCCATTAAAAAATGCATACCTGCTTCAAAATGTTATTTTTCTTAAAGGCAATTTTTTTAAACCTATTTTAAAAAACCTGAAAAGCTACTTGTTTGATTTTTCATTAAACACTACATTTTGCGAAGGAACACATTCAATTTGCTACTGATTCCTGTATGTTCATCCGTACAAAAGCAAAACAAACATAGTTTACCCTACACAAAGCAAAAAGGTCGTTCTATATTTCTTCTTGTTTGCTACGAATGTTTGCAATGGTAAAAAAAAAAAAATTTACAAAAACTAAAATAAGTAATCCAAAACGTACGTCACAAAAAACCTACATACAAACATACATTTATTTATATTGTTACGTTTCTACTCTTTACTTTACCTGTTTTCTTTTTGCCCGTGTTTTGTTGTTGCCGTTTATTTTTATTTACTACATTTCTGCTATGTTGTTGTTGTCGATTGGGTTATTTGTAAACAGCGCGTATAATTGCTTTTTTTGCGGCTTTTGTTTATTCCTTTTAGCAATGTAATAAGCGGCAGGTGTGCCCAGCCCGATTTTTGTATTAATATTTTGTTATTACGCTCTTTTTCTCTCTTTTTAAATAAAGTAAAGTTTTAATTCTCTCTGGTTGTATTTGTTTTCCCCCTATAATCTCACCTCCGCCTCATGAAACGTAAAGAAAAAATATTTTGAAATTTTATATAACATGTACGTATTATATTTTGTATATCCTTTAGTAATACTTGTACAGATTGGTTATCCTGCTAAACTTGATGTGCATAGTATTGAGAATACGCTGTCTGCTCACAACTTTCTTAGCTGTAACATCTATCTAGCATTCTTAGTTTCAATGCACAAAAATTGCTGACAAGAAAAATATTTCTATATACTGCCCCACAAAAATTTTGCTTGAATGCGCCCATTTAAATGAATAATTTTTGGGAAACGAAATTGTATCTTCATAAGTACGTTAGAAAAAAGTTTTTTTACAAAAGAATTATCTGGCAAGATGGATTCTAAAATTTAATTTGATAACAATAAAATAAGAAAGATAAAAATGTACACAGATAAAGAAAACATTTTTTTTTTTTTTTTGAATTTTAAACAGTTTTTAACGAGGGTATATGAAATGAGTGGAATAAAAACGAAAACTTTAAGTTAAGAGAAAATACATATACTTTTCCTTTTAAATGAAACTTTTGTACATTTATCCGAGCTTTTTATAAATGGGTCAATTGCGCATTTATACGAGTTTTCGCTTAAGTGATTCCCCGCTTAACTGCGTAAAAAAGTTGGCATTCTAACATGAACACTTAAGCACAGACTACTGTATATCAGTGCTATCAGTTTATGGTAGCTAGACTTTTTTTAATCAATTTACTGCTTTCTGCATAACACCTAAAAAAGTACGCTAAAGTACTTTTTTTAACTTTTGGTACTTATTTTTTTTTTTTTTTGTGTTAAACGTTTTTAATAAAAATAAGAGTTTTTAGCCAGAAACAAAAATAGCTTGAAACATCCCGATAAAATACATATTTACAACGCCGCATATGACTCAATTTTACCGACTTTTATTAATCGAAGATTGATAGAGCTATGTGGCTTCAAAATTATATGTGGTAAAATCAAATTGTCTAAAATTTTAGCACTATTTTATAGATATATTTGTTTTTTATTATTTATTTTTTCAAATTTATATATTAAAACATCTTATCATTTTTTAGACTATTTTTTGTTTTAAACCATTTTTTTTAAATGTGGACATAAAAAGAAATGTTTATATAAAGTAGTAGTTACACTTTTGTTTTCCAATATTTACCTCAATGTAACCGTACGGTAAAACTCTGGCTAAGTATTTGATAGAATTACTATTGCAAATGATCGCATTTTTTATTCTTTGATGTATTAATTGTTATTTAATGAATTTTTAAGGTGTTTTGAAAAAAACTACATTGTACTTGTTTTATTAATTGTACTGCTCATATTTCCCCAATGACTTCTTTTGTCAATTAAATATCTGGCAATCCTATATAGGCTTAAATAACTTTAAAAAAATGCAATTTCTGAATAGTTTTTAAATTAACTTTTATCAAGAGACATTTTGTATAAGTGACAGTATAATTATACTAGAGATTGTTGTAAAGAGGAAACTTTAGTTAATGTAGTTAAATTTTTGGATTGTATAGATGCTGGTTCTAAAGATTATTTATGATTTTTCACAGGCGTTTGACTTAGTTAAGTACGGTGTTCCTCAGAGTAGCATATTGGGACCTTAATTTTTCAAAATTTATATAAATGATTTGAACAATATCGATTTTTATGCGAAACTTATAATGTTCGCTGACGATATTTGTCTATTTTATAAATACAAACACCAAAAGGTATTGCAGTCGCAGAGTATTATGCTGAAATTTTGATTGAATTTCCCCGGTTTAATAAATTGGTTTAAGATTTAGACTTAATGGTAGTAGAAGTGAGGAAGATATGGTGGTTTATGTAGATGAAACTGCTATATTGGAGTCAGAAGTTGTACATATTTAGGAATGCAGTTGAAACATAACCTGAGAACCTAAAGAATAAAGTATCGGCAGCAACGGGAATCTTATTTAAATGTAGGAATAAATTGAGTACGGCAGTGAAGATGATTTATCAATCGCTCATTTATTCACATTTAAATTAGCTACCACTAATATATGCATACAGTATGACCAGGGATGTCTACATTTAATTTATTTTCTCGAAAAACACAGCATTGTTCCACTCAGTTAATAACTGCATGTGCTTTAGACGAAGTATCAAATCGGTTGTTTGCAATGCGGTTTAACACAGTGGTTTTTTCCACTTTCTGCTTTGTACCGAAAAAAATAAATTAAAAAATATAATGGAATTGTTGGATAATGCTCACTTAATTTTTGGGTAATAAAATAGATGGAGCATTTTCCAACAAGGTAACGTTGCTATTTACGTTTCCAAAGACTTATTGAAATGGTTTGAAAGGCACAACATACCATTTATTGAATAGATTGCATGTAGACCCAATTTGAATCTAATAAATATAATCTTTCTGGTTGTACTTCAACAAAATTTGTGGACATAAAGCCCAAGGATAGCTTTACAAAACTGTGTTAGAGCTCCAGTTGGTCATTAAGCAAACTTACCATAGTAAGGTTTGTGTCATCAGTGGCTGAAAAATTTGATGATAATAGAGCCAATTCGTATTTTTGAAGTAATAAAAATTGTGATTCAATTAATTATTGAAAATTTAACAACTGTGGTGTTCCTATAGGAACTTTGTCAGTGCGTTTAATCAAATATGTACCCGTTTTTAGTAAGACTTGGAACTGCAATGATTCATAGAAAACTACAACAACGAAAACAACTTTTTGCACTTAATATAAGTTACCGCTACTTTAGTCAACAAAATAAGTTGGAACTTGTTTTGAATAATGCATAGATAACAGAGAGAGAGACAGCAAAATTTAAATTAAGGGTGCATTTATACGAATATATGACACTGTATAAAGGAAATATATTGAGGAGAGTTTAATTCTAGAGGCTATTAGGGCATTTAAGTGTTCTCGGTATCCCAAACCTCACGAAACAGGAGGGTTAACATTTCTGGCATTCCTCAGGTTTAGCTTTAAATCAATCGGCTGGGAGCATATCTATTTCAGGTGGCCTGATATTCTTTAATTTTCGTATAGCACTGTTTATTTCATAATAGCTCTATTGCTCTGCTCAGTCCTCTTCGCCAGTTATGAGCACATGATGCTAGTTCATTATTGGTCTGTTACTCAGAACAGTGGTCGAGCTTATTATTCTCGTAATTTTCTACAGTCGTTCATGTTACCACCATTCGTAGCATTCAGACCTGAGTTGCCCAACGCAATTTCAAGTCTAACTGATGAGGCTGGACTAAACTGTGGTACTAAAGGTGATAATTCGATTACATCGATGTTAGGGGTGATAAGCTGCTTCAAATGTTTCACAAATAAGTTAATATTTGCAGAATCGTCTCTCGTTCATCACATCCAGATTTTCATCTTAATTATTAAAAGAAGCAGTCCTTCTCGATTCCAGCAGGCTTAAGTTTTTTGTACACTCCCTTAACTCGCTGGGCAGCTATATTGATATTTTCTTTTGGCTTCTTTACAGATTGATCTACTTCTATCGCAGTTCGAAGTGGTATGTTTTCTGAGAAGTGCGTGCTAAAGTGTTTTCTAAACTTCAGCTTATTTATCCCCGTGCTTTTCTACCCAGAGGGGGAACATATTTTAGTGACAGCTCAATACAATAACAATAATAGGGTTCTGAAGTATTTAAAGACGGGTCTGCGTTAAACACAAAACCTTGAAAGTAATGTATAGGGTAGAGTTGGGTTGTTTAGCTCTTCTAATGAGCTAGTTCGTTCACTTACAAGTAATCGTAGGATAAGAAGGAAAACTTCATTTTTTACAGATTTTTTTATAAATCATCCATTGGTCATTTACATATAAAAGATTTCACTTTTAATTTATAAACTTTTTTCTTTAATTTGTTTAAAAATTTACACTTTGATGTTTTTATCCCTCCATATTTTTTGTTTTGTAATGACTACATTATGTTTTCATAATGAATGAATACGAAACCAAAATTTTAATTTTATTTACAAAAAACTAGTAGCGAAATAACGAATTACGTTAGATTTTACATAGTTTTTATTATTTTACTAATCTTATGAAAAATGACCCCAAAATAATTTTAAATTATTTTTCAATATCAAAATTTGGGGCCATTGTTCATAATGCAAGGCATGAAAAATTACTCCCAAAAAACAGGAAAAATGGCCCCAAAATTTCGTGTTGTTGTGCTCCGTTAAAAAATTTGGTGTCATTTCATTTTTACGTTGGGGTCATTTTTCTTTGGGACCATTTTTCGGGGAGCCCTCTGAAAGATATGGAGAATTGAATAAGGTTATTTTGGAAGATCCTATGTAAGATTTTTTTGTACTTCTTTAAATTCCGGTATAAATCTTCGGTTGTTAAACGATTCATATTCGTAAATGGTAAACCTTTCACTAAATAAATGACACTTTAGATGACAAATATTTAAGAGCTGGTAGCCTTGCTAGACCGCCGGTTCAGAAACCACTAATTGGATAACAGTTTACAAAGGTTTCACACTGATACATATGTATGTACAACAAATCAATAGATATAACTAAGTATTTTTAGATCTCCTCTAGATTCGATATATCGGAGTTTCACTCTACTAATTTCTGCAACTCATCTGTCGTCGTTTAAAATAAATATATTATAACGCAAAGACCCTCAAGATAGATGATGGGAAGGTTCAACAATATTGATAAGGTCGCGATCAAAACATTATCTAATGCGTGATATGTGTAAGGTTTATCTTCAAGATATAAGTATCCGCTTTGAATATTTCCAACATAACTTCCTAATTTCCTCAACATATTTTACACCTAAATTTGCAATCACCGAAAACCAATATGCCAATTTTTTGAATCGCCATTCCCTTGTTTTCGCCATTCCTATGTTTTCTTATACTGGTAGACGAAAAATTCTTGACGTTTATTTCGCAGATATCGTAAGCTATAGATACTTACAGTGTGCCGCTGTGGTATCTTATGTAAAACACTTTTTGCACGTTCAAAGTACTTTGTAAGGTACTTTGAAAACTTTTTTACAACTTTGTTTCGCATTTACACGTTCAAATTTTACAATTTTGCGAATACATCAAAGTACTTTGAACGTGAAAAAGGTGTCTAAGGCATACCTGTCTACCAGATCATCTGAAAAAAGAAAATGTTTTTCAACAGCGGTATCACCTCATAACGTTAGCCATTTACTGTTTATGAGAACTACTACTTATAAAAACTTCTCTAATACATTTGCTTTTCTGAACCGGCGTTAAACTTTAGGCCCCTTTCAATGAGTCTTATAATAGAATCGGGTGCAGCTCATTGACTGAGAGAAGACCACGTGTTCCTTCATGAAATGTTATTGCAATTAATATATTGTTAAGTTTTTATGAGTTCGTAGATTTTAGTTAAAATAAAACAAATTCTGTGTTTAGTTTTTAATTAAATTCCTTTATTAAGACAGTTTTGTGCACCAGTGCTTGTAACTTTTTTACAAGCAATAACAATTTTCTAATACTTCCGTCTGTTTACAACTTTGTAAACAACAACAATTACTCGACAGATCTTTCTACCTAAAGATCTTCCAACCCGATCGTAATTATAACTCAGGTTCGATCACAACCTCTTCAACCAGAGTTTAACCACACTAAACTCTCTTAGACTGAGTTCAAATCAATAACACGTTCGCTGAGTTTACACAAAATAAACTGATTGTTGTTCGCACTGATATACTTTGTATATGGCTGAAAGCCATTAAAGCTCTCGAACCTCTTGATTTTTCAGGTAGATTCCATTTCTTTCTTTTAATTTCTTTTTAGTTCTTTTGTAGCCATGCAAGTGTAAACATCTACTTCTTTCAGCTCTTAGTATTTGTTGTTGCTTGTTATTGTCTGTTACTTGTTTCCTTTGCTGTTAGTTTTTGTTGTTGCTGTGTTATTTTTATTTACTTTATCTCTGCTAATGCTTGTTTTTGTCGATTCTGGTTATTTATAAACAGCACATATAGTTGTTCTTGCAGCTTTTGTTTATTTATTTTAGCAATGTAATAAACGCAGAGGTGCCCAAACTTATTTCCGTAACAATATATACATAACATATATAGCTACTTACATCAATAATTTTGAGTTTATATTTTTTATTTTTTTTTTTTTGTAGAGATGGAGACGTAATATCTGAAGAAAGAGAAATGTGCGAGGACGAACAAGAAGGTATTTTTTAATTCTTTCAGAATTAAAGTGATTTCAAATTATTATTACTTAAATCGTACAAACGTATGTATATGAATGTGTTTATTATTTTAACCTTGTAAGTAATATAAAACTAATACGGATTTTCGTCAAAATAGTTATTAGTGGAATTTATATTATAATTATCATCTTTTAAATTTAATGCGTGCTAAATACAGTCGAACTTCGCTATAATAAATTATCATGGGGAAAGAAAATCACTTCATAACAAATAAAGAAAATACACTTTTGTTAATTAAAAAATTTCTCTTAAAATACTCAGGAATTTTAGTCTGAATTTTACTATGCCATTTTTCTTCCTCAAAAAAGCTTTTAGAACATTTCGAAATTAAAATTCATTACTAGGCACGTTCCTCCTCAACTCCATACTCCATAAAGGTTAAACGTACGTCAACTGTCAATTTCCCCGTATAAGGTTTTTGTGACAATTCCGTTCCGTTTTAAAATTTATCTAACCATCCTGAACTTGCACCAAAAACTTCATGCATTTGAGCATTACTTCATCAACATAAAAAGACAGTCGTCTTTGACATTTTTATTATGACTTCTTTGTTTCGATAAAGTGATGGGAAGAGTTCCAAACTATTCAGCTACATCTTTTTTGTAATTTCGCTTCAACTTTTTTAATTATGTTGTATGTTACTTCGCCGCCACAATTTCATTCACTAAATACGAGCACTACTATAAAAGTTGTTACTGATGTAGTTTTTTTGTTGTTGTGTAGTATATCTTTTAAAAATGCGCTAATTTTACCCTCCAAAAGTAAAAAGGTCCTTACTGACTTTCCATATTTTCAAATGAGCAGAATTTTGGTATTATTTTGCCGATTTACACGATGTTCCGTATATTTTGATGAGTTTTGAGCTAGATAAAAATGTTTTTAGTTTATTTTCACGCATATGTTAAAACTATTAAGCAAGACATTTATTTCGGGGATAACGGGTAAAGTTGGAACGTTGGAAAAATTGCCGGTTATCGAAGAGTTTATTTTTCTTGTTTCTCGACATACAGTCTTCTTAATACTTGTAATAGATAATAATTTAAAATAATTAATTAAAAGGAGAGAAAAATGGATGAGTGTCAAATTAATATCTACAAAATTATTTCGTTATAAAATAATTACACTCAATGGAAATTCATTATAACGAACCGAATATGCATTAACTTTGAAACGAAAAAGCTGTGTATTTAAAACGAATTCATTATATACAGAAGTTCGACTGTATTATAAATGCAGTAAATATATCCTTACTAATAAATATGTAATTAATATATATATATATATATTTGTATATATATTTGTATATATATATATATATATATATATATATATATATATATGTATATATTAATTACATATTTATTAGTATATTTATCCTTACTAATAAATATGTAATTAATATATATATATATATATATATATATATATATATATATTTATTTATATATATTTATTTATATATATTCATATATATATATATATATATATATATATATATATATATATATATATATATATATATATTTATATATATTAATTACGTAAGGATAAATATACTAATAAATATGTAATTAATATATAAATTTATATATATATACATATATATATATATATATATATATATATATATATATATATATATATTTATCCTTTTATCCTGCAACATACGCATACACATGTACACATAAAAATTGGCAAACCTGGTGCAATTAAACTAAATAAGCATCAAGATGTGATGTTTCTACAAGAGTAACAGCTCTACCGCGACGTCTTTCCGAAATTAGCGTTAAGAAGATTAAAAAATCCATGCCACGAGAGAGCTCCTTCTTTATATTCAGTCATACTAACAGGTAAAATTCTATATAATAAAAGAAAAAACAATTTACAATTATAAATAAATAGCACAAACCAAAATTTTTAAAAATTCCGTTTTAACTTTTTAATTGTGTATAATTTCATTTAAAAGTATAATTTGACACAGAAAGAACTTACATAGGTGGA
The DNA here is from genome assembly GCA_023159175.1 of Wohlfahrtia magnifica. NCBI lineage: Eukaryota > Metazoa > Arthropoda > Insecta > Diptera > Sarcophagidae > Wohlfahrtia > Wohlfahrtia magnifica. The sequence goes on along the minus strand of JAKWBJ010000323.1, from coordinate 99,037 downwards.
CAAAAAAATTTGTTTTCTTGCGTTTTTGTTTTAACGTATAAATTCTGATGGTATATACCTAAAATATTCATTCTTAGCTTTTAAAGTTTGCTTTTGTTTATTTTACATCAATAAAGAAGTTTTGACGATTTTAAGGATCAGCAGTAGGAAGCACTTACATCAAAACTGTAGAAAAGTGGATATTTCTCGCGTCAAGCACAATAGTGGGCGCTTAGAAATATATCACGGTTGCAATGCTTAAGGAAAATTATGACCGTGTAAAGATGGTACTGGAAAAATTAATATATACACAATAAACTGGCCATTAACAGGAGACTTCAAGATAGGTGCTTGTTGTCTCGACTTACGTCGTGAAACTTTTCGTTCCTTCTAACTTCGTTTTGCGTCATCATGCGATTTATGACGTCAAATTGTTTGGTCCTTCTAATTTCGGTTTGCTTCATCATTCGATTCACCTTATCTTAGATTTTTATAAGCTAAAACAAGGAATCACAACTTTATTTAATGTGCTTGTTTTATGTTTTCTTGTACACAAAAGCCATGGGCCACTCCATAAATAAGATAAATGATAATATGTATTAATTTCGTATTCTGACTTTCAAATACAACAGCTCCTATGCAACCCATGGATCAGAATGTTATTCGTGCATTAAATAAATGTTCAGATAGAAGTGATGAAAACAACGACCTTCTCAGATTATGGTGTAATGCAAGCAATGACCAATACAAACAAGTCGGGAGGATATGCCTGCCTCGACAATGGGAAATACTCGGTAAAACTTATAGTCTGAATGCACAACTGAAGATGAAAGTGTCTTAAAGACATAACAAAAATTATAAACTTGTCCCACATAGTAGGATCTTCTAATATTTAAGCTTCTGAAATTGTTGATTATATCAACTTGGAGGATGAGCCACATACAAACTCAATTGAATTGTCTTACCTTTAAAATTAACTTAATAAAGACAAATAAACTTCAGATATCGAATCTTTTAGAAGCAATTGGTAAAATTGTCAGAAGCATTTGACTGCATTATTATGGCTTTATAGCTACGAAAATTCTTAAAGATATTGATAAAAATGAAGAAAGGGTTGATTCGACAAAGAACACAGTGACTTTAATCCTTAAGTATTACAGAGATTTGTAGGAAGAGCAAAAATTATTCTTATCAGGCGAGGTTAGGCCTGATAAAACTTCCAACATTAGAGTGTAGACAGCCTGTTTTTTTTTTACTTGAAACCTTATTGCGGGTACTTTTGATTCTAGGTTTTTACTTCTAAACCTGAATTTTAGCATCCCTGTTAGATTTTCCCGTCATTTAGTCCGCTTTCATTCAATTTCTACAGGACAATTTATGCGAATTCGTTTGCATTTCGCAGATAATGAGAAGATTACAATTTACATTTTAACTGTGAAGCAGTAATATTAAACGTAGTTTGCTTTCTAACATTAAGTTGTAAATTTTATTATATTATTACGTTTTTACCTTTTTAAAAACGTGTATTTATGAGTAGATTGTAGTTAAAATAAAATAAATCTTGTGCTTAGTTTTAATTAAAAATCCTTTATTCAACACAGTTTTGTGCACCACTGCTTGTAACTTTTTTACAAGCAATAACAATTTTTATTCTTAATTACTCTTTCTGTTGACAACTTTGTAAACAACAACAATTACTCGACAAATCTTTCTACTTAAAGATCTTTCAACCCGATCGTAGTTACTACTTAGGTTCGATCACAACCTCTTAAACCAGAGTTTAACCCCACTAAACTCTCTTACACTGAGTTCAAACCAATAACACGTTCGCTGAGTTTACACCAAATAAACTGCTTGCTGTTAGCATCGATGTACTTTTTATATGGCTGAGTAAACAACTCATCGAAAGCTCTCGAACCTCTCGATATTCAAGGTAGATTCCATTTCTTTCTTTTAATTTCTTTGTAGTTATTTTGTAGCCATGCGTATGTGAACGTTTACCTCTTTCAGCTCTTAGTGTTTGTTGTTGCTTGTTTATAGTCTGTTACTTGTTTTCTTTGCTGCTTAATTATTGTTGTTACCGTGTTATTTTTATTTACTTTAACTCTGCTAATGGTTGTTGCTGTAGATTTAGTTATTTGTAGACAGCACGTATAGTTGTTCTTGTAGCTTTTGTTTATTTATTTTAGCGATGTAATATACACTGGGGTGCCTAACCTTATTCTTGTAACAATATTTTCATAATTGATGCATGTATATATTTCGTTTTCTCGTTGCCATAAGTTTATTTGCTTGTATCCGCTATTGTTTGGCGGGCATTGACCAGGGCTATGCAGACGACATTGTTCTGTTAAGGGGTAGGTTCGAGGATACCTTCTGTGTGGTGGAGGAATATTCAAATCCTATGTTAGGAAATACCACCAAGGAATAATACCGGATAGTAAGCTGACGTGGAAAGCTCAAGTGGAGGCGGTCTCAAGAAAAGCCACGCATGAATAACGAAAACAACTTTTATTGTTTGTGTCTGATTCAAACTAAAACTTTATTTTTTTTAATGTTCAAACTTAAAGCTAAAATTAAAGACTCAGCAGTCTGGCAGCTATGTGATTGTGGTTGTACACAAAAACAAAACTATCAGATTGCAATGAAGTAAATACAAAAAATACATACATGTATGTAGATTAAAATATAATAAAAAATATATGAATATAAACAGTACTTATGTATACAGTATTAGTTATATGTAACTCCTCTACCCTTTGTTAAAAAATTCTCCTGAATTTTATTCTTTATTCTTCTGCATTATATTTTTTTCAATTTCTTTTATTTTAGGTGAAGGTTCATTAATATTAATTTTTATTTGATTTTTCTTCCGAAAACAAATTAGTGCTATAATTATAATGATTATTGCGATTATTATTGAAGAAGTTATTCCATAGCTTATATTTTTATGTAATTTTAGTTCTTTTATTTCTTTTATATTTTGAAAATTATTTTCATATAATATATTCTGAAATAATATATTTAAATCTTCTGTAAAGGCATTTATGTTAGTTTCATAGTTAAATTTGTCAAATGTCATTTCATTTTTGTTAAGATATACATAATTATCAATTTGAATTTCACAATTATAGTAGGATATTAAATAATTTCCATTCAAACTAAATTTCCTATTGTCACAATTTTGAATTAAAGTCTTGTTTATGGCATTTTTTATTATAATCGTTTCATCATCGACATTTATTATTTGAAATTGTTTGTTTTGCCTTAACTTGCAATTCCCAGTTAGTATACAGTGTGAACTTATGTCCATGTATTTTAATGAGGTATTTTCTTTGAATTTGTATGTTGTGTTTTCGACATTTACAAAATATTCTATATTATCATCCAATTCAAAAAGTTTGAATTTGGAATCGGGAATACTGCCCTTAAATCAGTAGTGTAAGAGTTTAAAGGTATTTTTAGGGTAATCACTAACAAATCGTCTTTGTAGTACGTAGTGTCTAGTTTTATAAGTTGAAGTTTGTAAAAATCAATGTTATAGGTTGTGATTTCGCCAGATGTAAGTATATTTGGGTGTAATATGTGGTTCTTGGCTGAAGCAATGCTGCTCTGTATATTAACTTTATCCTCAATGTAATTTAGCTTAAGCATAATGTCTGCATATAGTACTTGAACTGCTATATGGTTATTTTTCGATTTTAAATCTTTGAAGGCAGTATTGATAGCATTGTGATCTGATTGCATAGTAGACTGAAGCAAATCAATGCTTTTCTGGAGATTTTCTATAGCATAGTGATTTTCGGATAACAAATTTAAATGGATTAAAATGTCGTCTCTAGCTTCATTATCCATAGTACCAAACAAAAACTTCTGTATTGAACCAATAACATTTAGTAATCCTCTCTGTTTCCTGCGAATAGATTTTCGGGGGCTAATTGATTTTATTTTGGTTTTTAGTCCTTGTATTTGACTTTCGATAAGACCATTTGGTGGTATATGTAAATTCGTTATTTTTAATTCTCTATCTTCTATTATTTTATAATATTGATTAGTATCTATTAAATGAAGTACAGTAATGGTTTGATTAATTATTTCCACCGATCTAATTCTAATCATCTCAAATCCCTTGTTCTGATGAAGTGTGTTCACTTGAAGTGTGCCTTTAGTCATAGGGACGATTGTCAGGGCAATTATTATCCATATGAATTTCTGAAAATTTAAAAGGACGTTTGATATTAGTAGGATGTATATTGTCTAATTTTTTCTTTATGTCTTAATCTTCTATAGTTTTTTTATATAGCCTTCTCTTCTATTTTCGACATATTCCTCTCTTTTTTCGTTTTCTTTTTTTAGTACTCTTTTTTATTTGCATCAATTCTTGCTTTTATTAAATTATGATCTATTTTATGTTGTTCCACTTCAAGGGGAGTACATTTAATTGATGAATGGTAAGTATTATTATAGAATTGAATTGTTTTTGCCATTTGCGATACGATTGGTATATCGTCTTCTAGATTTAATACCCTAATTTTTTCGGTTATGGTATTAATAAGTCGTTCTATGTCCGAGTTTCCGGTATGGCTATTTGGCTTTGTTGCATGATGTAATATATTATTATCATCTGTGTTGAACTCGTTGGCGAATACAAATTTGTTTACATTGCTAAAAATTCCCTTAGTTTTTGAATTATGGTTTGATTGTTTCTGTCAGGAAGGTGGAAATGAATTGCGAACTTTGAGAATTTATCTATGAAGATAATAAAAGATTGCTTCGTGTTTAGGTATGTATCGACATGTACTATTTCATTTGTGGTAAGGGGACTTTCGGTAAGGTGAAGTTTCGGTTTTATTGGGTTTCTATCATATTTCGCGGATGTGCAATAATGGCAGTTATTTATTACTTCGTGAATTATAAGTTTTAACCTGGGGTTATATATTTTACGTTCTATTCCTTCGTATGTTGGGGTGATCCCGGAGTGACCTGTTTCATTTTTATGATATAACGATATATGTTTTTTGAGTTCATCAATATCTTCGACATCCTTAGCAAAATATGAACATTTAAAGAATTTTACATCGGTTCTATTCCGGTATAAATTTTCTATAACTTTTTGATACTGACAATATTTTCTTTTACTGACGTTTGAAAACACTGCAACCTGTCCCTTAAGTGGAAATTGTTTGAGATAATTATCTATTTCTGGGGAATTAAAGTCATTATCATCTAGAAAGATTCTGGTTTTGTCGAATATACACATGGAGTCCATAGTTTTTCTTTCCGTTATTATTATTTGAAATTTAAAGCGATTAACAACTGTTGTTAAAATTGGGAAATTTTCGTTTACGTTTCCTTTTGAGAGTGCACTGCTTCCACCTCCAATGATGCAATAGATCTATTATCTATCAAATTTTCACCTACATTTATATTTTCTGCTGATTCTCCCTCTTTTACACGACAAAGAAAATCCGCAATATGATTCTCTTTTCCCTTGATGTATTCGATTTTCGCATTATAGTCCATAAGGAGGACAAGCCATCTTTGTAATCTGCGATTAATATTTTTGCCATTATTCTTGGTTTGTAACCACTTAAGTGGTTGATGATCTGTGCTGAGATCAAATTCTACCCCATATACATAAGGTCTAAAATAATGAGTGCCCCAGACTATTACTAAGAGCTCTCTTTCGATGGTAGAATAATTTTTTTCAATGTCATTTAGTGTTCTGGGTGCATAACAGATTGGGTGGCCATCTTGTGTTAGAACCCCAGCCCCAAGTGCATAATTGCTAGCATCAGTTATTAATTTAAATTTTTTATTGAAATTTGGATACCTCAATATGGGAGGGCTTACGAGAATGTCTTTTAAATTTTTGAAAAGCTGCAATGAAATTTGGATCACTGACATTGACTTTTTTATTTTTCTTTAAAAATTTTGTCATTGGGAATGCATTTTTAGCATAATCCCTTATAAATTTTCGATAAAATCCAGTCATTTCTAAGAAAGACTTAATTTTCTTTTGAGTCTTTGGAATTTTCAAATTTTGTATAATTTCAACTTTTTTTGGATTAGGTTTTACACCCTGAGGGGTGAGAATGTGGCCTAAAAACTCAGTTTGGTGCTGCAGAATATTACATTTATCAATTTGTATTTTTAATTTATTTTCTCGGAGCCGAATGAAAATCTTTTTCAGATTAATCAAATGTTCATCCAAAGATGTGCTAAATATTAGAATATCGTCTAAATATACGACGCAAATTTTATTTATATAGTCTTTCAAAACGGAGTTCATGAGCCTTTGGAAGGTCGACGGTGCATTTTTCAACCCAAGCGGCATTCTTATGAATTTCTCCTTATCTTCCGGTTTTACTAAAATTTGGTGGAAGCCTTTTGCTATGTCTAGGGTTGAAAAATATTGTGCTTTACCCAATTTATCGAGTATTGCTTCTATATGCGGAATAGGGAACTTGTCTGTTTTTGTACGCTTGTTGAGTTTCCTATAATCCACAACAAGTCTCCACTTCTTGATACCAAAATTGTCAATTTTTTTTGAACTATCCACAGAGGACTGTTGTAAGGAGAGTTACTTTCCTGAATAATATTTTGAGAAAGCATCTCCTGTATCTGATTTTGGATTTGGATTTCATGAACTTGGGGGTATCTCTATATATTTTTGAAAAAAGAGGTGTATTAATAGCTGTTGGGATTGCATGTTGTACTTCTTTTTGTACTAGTTAAAATATCGCCATCTTTATAGAATAAGTCGTTGTATTCGTTTAAAAATTTTTGTTATTTTTAAGTATTCTTCGTCATTTCAATTACTTAAATTCAATTTGTTGATATTTTGAAATTTTGTATCATTAATGGTTTGGATACTGTTTATATGATATGGAGATTCTACATCAAATAGGATTTTCTTTCCGAATATGCCAATATATTTTTTTTCTAAATCTATCTTAGCTTTCAGTGGAATAAGGAAATTTTGGCCAATAATGGCATTATATTTTCTACTTGTAAAGTTAATTATTTTCCACGAAAGTGTACCAGGAATATTAAATTCCTTGGTCATTGTAGTTATTATGCCTTGTAATGTTGAGTAAAAGGCCTACTTAGTTGTATTTCAAAAAATTTATTTGGGAAGAGATTTGGTTTTATAATACTAGTTTCTGAGCCGGTATCAATTAGGCATATAACTCTTTTACTACCTTTTGTGACCGTTATTAAGGGTAGCAATCGTTTTGTGGTCTCGAAAGAAAATTTACTTCATTTTCTGCATTATCTTCTAAATTTCCTATGTCCATAGGTATGGGATTATTAACATATTGTTGAGACTGAAAGTTACCAGCATATTTGTTTTGAATGCCGCTGGTTGGATGATTATTTGAAGATTTCTTAATATAATATTGTTTATTATTGAAGTTCCTACCAGTTTCTTTCTTTTCACTGTTGCTGTTTGTACTGTTTTGTGCATTAGTAATTTCTTTTGACTTAAAATCTGCAGCCCTTTTATCATATAGTAATTTTAATTGAGAAAATCTTTTATAAAGTGAGTTCAATGTAGGTTTTTCGTCTATAATGCAAGATCTAAATTGTCCGTCTTTTTTATCTATTAATATTTGTTGACGTTTTGTGGAGGGTATAAGTCATGTTTTGATTCGTCGTACAGGTAAGTATCATTAAGTTTATACTTGGATTCTATAAATACTCTAAATAATTCATTTAAATTACTTATCTTTAATAATTGATTATAATATAATTGATTACCGAAGAATAAGATGTTTTTGTCCCAAATCCTTTATTAGTTGAGCTTTGATGTCTTCCAGCTAGCGTCTTCAGCTAGAAGGTTAATTGAATCTGCCACCTTTCCAAAGAATTTTTGGTTTTTTACAGTTTTTATTCCAAACTTTTGGAGTTCATGGTTATCGCCACATAATCCAATCAAATTTTCGACAGTTTTTATAAAAGAGGATAGGTTGTTTTTTGGACCAAATGGTTTTAGTTGGTTAAATTGATTGATTATTTGATTGGTATCCAAGCCAAATGTTGTGTTGTGACTGTGACTGATATTGTTGGAAAATAGCTTCGCCTTGTTGTATTTTCATGTCATACTCCGCTTTATGTTGTTGCATATTTGCAAATGAGCTTCGATTTGGTTTTGGAGGACAGCATTTTGCTGTTGCTGTTCTTTTATTGTGGCATCCTGTTTTAGGATGAGACATTCTAATTGTTCGATCCTTTGTTGTATCACTTCAGGATTCATTTTGATTTCTTATTATTTCAATTATTGTTTGTTAACTGGAAAATATATCTTAACTTGATTTTATTTTATTACTATTAATATTTTTTTTGTTTTTGAATCGGTTCGATTTAATTTTATCTAAAGATAAAATCTCCGCAACTGCGCAATAACGAAAACAACTTTTATTGTTTGTCTGATTCAAAACTAAAACTTTATTTTTTTTTAATGTTCAAAGTTAAAGCTAAAATTAAAATTAAAGACTCAGCAGTCTGGCAGCTATGTGATTGTGGTTGTACACAAAAACAAAACTATTAGATTGCAATGAAGTATATACAAAAAATACATATGTACATGTATGTATATTAAAATATAATAAAAAAAATATGAATATAAATAGTACTTATGTATACAGTATTAGTTATATGTAACTCATGCGCTTATGGTGTGCAGAAGGCTTGCAGGAAGATGTTGTGGCTGTAACCCAAGAATATTATACTGGATGTATACCATGATGGTCAGACCGACTGTGGTATATGTGGCCGTTGCATGGGCGGTAAGGACGAGTTTGGGAACAACTAAGGCAGAGCTAAATAAGGTACAGAGATTAGCGTGCATAAACACAGCTGGGGCAATGAAAACTTGTCCCACAACTGCACTCGATTTCTTTTGGAGCTTAGTCCGCTGCACATGCCAATGAGAAATAGAGTCATAGAGACAATGACACGGATAATAAGAGATGAGTTGGGTATGAGGTTATGCAGAGGACATGTTAACCCGCTTAGAAGTGATCGATTACTCCCTACTTGGTTGTGGACAGGATTGGAAAACTCTATGACTTTGGTAAATGCTTCAGGGCAAGACTGCATACTACCTCAGAGAGGGGACCATTCAGTGGTAGTGCTCAATTTAACCTGGAGAAGAAATATAGGGGACTGGACATAGCCACACTATCTGAGAGTCAGGCCGCCATTCGAGCACTTCGCTCCTACGAGGTTGACTAGGACTAGTTTGGGAATGTCTTGGTAAACTACAGCAGATAGGCAAGGGCAATAGGGTCAGCTTATGTCGGGTACGAGGTCATGTGGGGATTCCGGGGAATGAAAGGGCCGATGAACTCGCCAGAAAGGGAGCTTTTACTCCACTTTTGGGGCCAAAACCCTTCTATGGACTGGGATAATGATAGACGGGTACTCTTCTCTGGCCGTACGGGTCTGAGACAATCTAATCTTTTGTGCGGTAACTATGACAGGAGAAGATTTGAATCCTGCATAAGGATGTCTAGAAAAAACCTAACTGACTGGGCCTTTGACCGATCATTGCAAGCTAAATAAAACCTGAGTAAAATTGAATTAGTCTCAAGTCCAATGTGCAGATTCTGTGATGAATAAATCGAATTACCAGAGCAAATACTGGGTACATGTGGGACATTAATTCACTCTAGGAGAGAGTATCTGGGTACAAATCATATACTGAGTAGGGAGTTATCGCGGTTGGTACCAACCGACATCCTGAACTTTGTCGGATCGACAAGATTTGGGAGTTATCATAGAAAAGCTTGTATAGAAGGAAGGCTGTACAATAGATCGGTAGGTCGCAGTACTTTTATGCCTCAATAATAATAATAATAATAATAATAATAATAATAATAATAATAATAATAATAATAATAATAATAATAATAATAATAATAATAATAATAATAATAATAATAATAATAATAATAATAATAATAATAATAATAATAAATAATAATAATAAATAATAATAATAATAATAATAATAATAATAATAATAATAATAATAATAATAATAATAATAATAATAATAATAATAATAATAATAATAATAATAATAATAATAATAATAATAATAATAATAATAATAATAATAATAATAATATAATAATAATAATAATAATAATAATAATAATAATAATAATAATAATAATAATAATAATAATAATAATAATAATAATAATAATAATAATAATAATAATAATAATAATAATAATAATAATAATAATAATAATAATAATAATAATAATAATAATAATAATAATAATAATAATAATAATAATAATAATAATATAATAATAATAATAATAATAATAATAATAATAATAATAATAATAATAATAATAATAATAATAATAATAATAATAATAATAATAATAATAATAATAATAATAATAATAATAATAATAATAATAATAATAATAATAATAATAATAATAATAATAATAATAATAATAATAATAATAATAATAATAATAATAATAATAATAATAATAATAATAATAATAATAATAATAATAATAATAATAATAATAATAATAATAATAATAATAATAATAATAATAATAATAATAATAATAATAATAATAATAATAATAATAATAATAATAATAATAATAATAATAATAATAATAATAATAATAATAATAATAATAATAATAATAATAATAATAATAATAATAATAATAATAATAATAATAATAATAATAATAATAATAATAATAATAATAATAATAATAATAATAATAATAATAATAATAATAATAATAATAATAATAATAATAATAATAATAATAATAATAATAATAATAATAATAATAATAATAATAATAATAATAATAATAATAATAATAATAATAATAATAATAATAATAATAATAATAATAATAATAATAATAATAATAATAATAATAATAATAATAATAATAATAATAATAATAATAATAATAATAATAATAATAATAATAATAATAATAATAATAATAATAATAATAATAATAATAATAATAATAATAATAATAATAATAATAATAATAATAATAATAATAATAATAATAATAATAATAATAATAATAATAATAATAATAATAATAATAATAATAATAATAATAATAATAATAATAATAATAATAATAATAATAATAATAATAATAATAATAATAATAATAATAATAATAATAATAATAATAATAATAATAATAATAATAATAATAATATAATAATAATAATAATAATAATAATAATAATAATAATAATAATAATAATAATAATAATAATAATAATAATAATAATAATAATAATAATAATAATAATAATAATAATAATAATAATAATAATAATAATATAATAATAATAATAATAATAATAATAATAATAATAATAATAATAATAATAATAATAATAATAATAATAATAATAATAATAATAATAATAATAATAATAATAATAATAATAATAATAATAATAATAATAATAATAATAATAATAATAATAATAATAATAATAATAATAATAATAATAATAATAATAATAATAATAATAATAATAATAATAATAATAATAATAATAATAATAATAATAATAATAATAATAATAATAATAATAATAATAATAATAATAATAATAATAATAATAATAATAATAATAATAATAATAATAATAATAATAATAATAATAATAATAATAATAATAATAATAATAATAATAATAATAATAATAATAATAATAATAATAATAATAATAATAATAATAATAATAATAATAATAATAATAATAATAATAATAATAATAATAATAATAATAATAATAATAATAATAATAATAATAATAATAATAATAATAATAATAATAATAATAATAATAATAATAATAATAATAATAATAATAATAATAATAATAATAATAATAATAATAATAATAATAATAATAATAATAATAATAATAATAATAATAATAATAATAATAATAATAATAATAATAATAATAATAATAATAATAATAATAATAATAATAATAATAATAATAATAATAATAATAATAATAATAATAATAATAATAATAATAATAATAATAATAATAATAATAATAATAATAATAATAATAATAATAATAATAATAATAATAATAATAATAATAATAATAATAATAATAATAATAATAATAATAATAATAATAATAATAATAATAATAATAATAATAATAATAATAATAATAATAATAATAATAATAATAATAATAATAATAATAATAATAATAATAATAATAATAATAATAATAATAATAATAATAATAATAATAATAATAATAATAATAATAATAATAATAATAATAATAATAATAATAATAATAATAATAATAATAATAATAATAATAATAATAATAATAATAATAATAATAATAATAATAATAATAATAATAATAATAATAATAATAATAATAATAATAATAATAATAATAATAATAATAATAATAATAATAATAATAATAATAATAATAATAATAATAATAATAATAATAATAATAATAATAATAATAATAATAATAATAATAATAATAATAATAATAATAATAATAATAATAATAATAATAATAATAATAATAATAATAATAATAATAATAATAATAATAATAATAATAATAATAATAATAATAATAATAATAATAATAATAATAATAATAATAATAATAATAATAATAATAATAATAATAATAATAATAATAATAATAATAATAATAATAATAATAATAATAATAATAATAATAATAATAATAATAATAATAATAATAATAATAATAATAATAATAATAATAATAATAATAATAATAATAATAATAATAATAATAATAATAATAATAATAATAATAATAATAATAATAATAATAATAATAATAATAATAATAATAATAATAATAATAATAATAATAATAATAATAATAATAATAATAATAATAATAATAATAATAATAATAATAATAATAATAATAATAATAATAATAATAATAATAATAATAATAATAATAATAATAATAATAATAATAATAATAATAATAATAATAATAATAATAATAATAATAATAATAATAATAATAATAATAATAATAATAATAATAATAATAATAATAATAATAATAATAATAATAATAATAATAATAATAATAATAATAATAATAATAATAATAATAATAATAATAATAATAATAATAATAATAATAATAATAATAATAATAATAATAATAATAATAATAATAATAATAATAATAATAATAATAATAATAATAATAATAATAATAATAATAATAATAATAATAATAATAATAATAATAATAATAATAATAATAATAATAATAATAATAATAATAATAATAATAATAATAATAATAATAATAATAATAATAATAATAATAATAATAATAATAATAATAATAATAATAATAATAATAATAATAATAATAATAATAATAATAATAATAATAATAATAATAATAATAATAATAATAATAATAATAATAATAATAATAATAATAATAATAATAATAATAATAATAATAATAATAATAATAATAATAATAATAATAATAATAATAATAATAATAATAATAATAATAATAATAATAATAATAATAATAATAATAATAATAATAATAATAATAATAATAATAATAATAATAATAATAATAATAATAATAATAATAATAATAATAATAATAATAATAATAATAATAATAATAATAATAATAATAATAATAATAATAATAATAATAATAATAATAATAATAATAATAATAATAATAATAATAATAATAATAATAATAATAATAATAATAATAATAATAATAATAATAATAATAATAATAATAATAATAATAATAATAATAATAATAATAATAATAATAATAATAATAATAATAATAATAATAATAATAATAATAATAATAATAATAATAATAATAATAATAATAATAATAATAATAATAATAATAATAATAATAATAATAATAATAATAATAATAATAATAATAATAATAATAATAATAATAATAATAATAATAATAATAATAATAATAATAATAATAATAATAATAATAATAATAATAATAATAATAATAATAATAATAATAATAATAATAATAATAATAATAATAATAATAATAATAATAATAATAATAATAATAATAATAATAATAATAATAATAATAATAATAATAATAATAATAATAATAATAATAATAATAATAATAATAATAATAATAATAATAATAATAATAATAATAATAATAATAATAATAATAATAATAATAATAATAATAATAATAATAATAATAATAATAATAATAATAATAATAATAATAATAATAATAATAATAATAATAATAATAATAATAATAATAATAATAATAATAATAATAATAATAATAATAATAATAATAATAATAATAATAATAATAATAATAATAATAATAATAATAATAATAATAATAATAATAATAATAATAATAATAATAATAATAATAATAATAATAATAATAATAATAATAATAATAATAATAATAATAATAATAATAATAATAATAATAATAATAATAATAATAATAATAATAATAATAATAATAATAATAATAATAATAATAATAATAATAATAATAATAATAATAATAATAATAATAATAATAATAATAATAATAATAATAATAATAATAATAATAATAATAATAATAATAATAATAATAATAATAATAATAATAATAATAATAATAATAATAATAATAATAATAATAATAATAATAATAATAATAATAATAATAATAATAATAATAATAATAATAATAATAATAATAATAATAATAATAATAATAATAATAATAATAATAATAATAATAATAATAATAATAATAATAATAATAATAATAATAATAATAATAATAATAATAATAATAATAATAATAATAATAATAATAATAATAATAATAATAATAATAATAATAATAATAATAATAATAATAATAATAATAATAATAATAATAATAATAATAATAATAATAATAATAATAATAATAATAATAATAATAATAATAATAATAATAATAATAATAATAATAATAATAATAATAATAATAATAATAATAATAATAATAATAACCCGCTATAATTCGGACTGTAGTGTGTACGCCATGGAGACGAGCCCTCTTCGGTCGAGCGAGGACGGTAAACAGAGTGGTGGGACCTTTCAAGAATCACATAAGCGAATTAACCCATTTTTAAGCCTGTTTTATACGAAACGCAAGTAATTCCTTGTAATTTCATGATGTACTCACAAAAGTCTAAATTTAATTCTTAATTATTTGCTTTTTTTAACCTTTTTTTAATAAATGCGAATTCTATTTTATAATATTCAAAATATAAATTTTTAATATATATACATTTTTAAGCTCCTTTTTTCGATCTGCGAAAATTGAGTGATTACAGTCTTTTTTCTTAAAATTCTGAAATTTGCTCCTATTTTTCCAAAAGCAATCCTAATAAAAAAAATTTAAAACCCCGCGTGCTTCGCTACCCCTATATTAATTATTATCTTTACTACTATCTCAGTTACAATTATTTACCACTTCTACCTTCCAGAAAGACACTGTAGGATTTGCTTCTTAGCTGTATACAGTCTTTAAATAAAATCACGCACTAATTTTTATATGGAAAATGTACATATACGCAGTTACTGATTGATGATGTGTTGTGTTAACCAATCTCAAGATTTACAAAAATTATTATTTTTTTTTATTTTAACTGATGATTTGAATTAACTACGAAATCATTTAGACCGAATTCCGAACCTTCCACCTTAACCGTTCTCAAGATATATAAAAATCAGTATTTAATTCGCATTAAAGATATCATGTCCCCTTTTTGACTGATGATCTGTATTGACTATGAAGTCATTCAGACCAAAATTAGAAACTATAGCTTTAACCGTTCTCAAGATGAACAAAAGTCAATATTTAGTTTGTATGGGGGGTGCCATGGCTAGTTATCCGATTCCGCCCACTTTTTGATTGATGATTTTGATTGACTAAGTATGAAGCTATTTGGACTAAATATAGACAAATAAATATTTAATTTGAGTGGGTGTGGCACTACCGAAATCCCACAATGCAGTGTTGTATTTTTATTTTCGTAACACTGCCTTCCGCTTAAGCCTGTTCGTCCCGAATAGGCTCATTATATTTCTTCCCACAGCTTGCAAGTCGTTCTAAATGTACCACTTTCATTTTTGATAGTGGGCGTTTGTTCTGCTGTATTCTGTATATCACATCATTTAACCTTTTGACTACTTTGTAAGGTCCATCCCAGTTAGTTTGCAGCTTGGGAGATAATCCTTTCTTACGCTGTGGGTTGTAGAGTAGAACCAATTGTCCCTCATGGAAGCCTTCCGTATTTGCTGCACGATCATATCTGGCTTTTATTCTATCGCTAACCATTTTAATTTGTGAGCGCACAAATTCGTGAAGTTCATTGAGGCTTTCCTGTTTTTCAGCATATGTGGTATTCCTCTCTGTGGTAGGCATAATACTAAACTCTTAATCACCAGGTAGTTTTAGCTCAGTCCCAAAAATAATTGTGGCAGGAGATTTAGATGTTGATTCATGGACAGCTGATCGGTACGCCAGTAGAAACCTCGGTAGGTGTTCGTCCCAAACCCTTTGCTGTTCGCTCACTACTTTTCGCAAATATTCCTTCAGAGTTCAATTTCATCGTTCTACCATTCCATCGGACTGTGCGTGAAGGACGTCGTTCGAGTCTTCCTAGTTCCGTATATCTCCCACATTTCTTTAAATAGTAGACTCGAAATTTCTACCATGGTCGGAAAGTGGCTCTATTGGAACCCTATAGCGGCATATCCAGTTGTTCACAAAAACATTTACAATTTATTTCCGCTTCAACACAACTTTATTTATTGACAGCCAAAGGATAACTAACTTGTAGGTAAAGCAGCTACTTTATATACCTAATTGCCTACAGTTTGGAAGGTTCCGGAAATATCGACCATCTTTTATTGTCATATCCATTAATTCAAATGTAACGTAAAGATGGTCAATTTGGTAGTGCTGCCAAATTGACAGGCAAATATACCAAAATTTTGGCATTTTTTGTAGTTTCGTAACAATATTGTATGCTTATAACGGTAACATGAATTATGTGTAAAATATACAAAAAAAGTTATTTTTCCTAAAATTAAAGCATACTTCGAACATTAATAAAAAAATTCCTGTGGTACGACACCTTTTGCACGTTCAAAGTACTTTGCAAAGTCTTGGGAAGGAGATCGATTATTCGACTTTTTTCAAAAACCGGTTATCGAATAATTCGAAAAGTAGCAATTTTAAAAAAACCGGTTTTCGGTTAATAATAATTCAAATAACCCGTTGACCGGTTCTTTCAAATTGTTCCTAATTCTTGACGCGCAGAGTTGGACCATGTCGTTTTAAAATAAGCAGAAGCTGATTTATAGCTTAAAATTAAAGTGGCAATAAGTACTAACAATAATTCTAACAAATACTATAAAAACTATGCCAAAACTGTGTGTGGAGGCCATAAAAAATAAAGTTTATTACACAAAGTACTGAACAATGCTTAAGTTTCGAACAGCTATTCACGGAGCTAATTTCGCTTTTGTTGTATTACTTGGTAGAAAATATAATTAAAGGTTTGTTATTATAGTTATAATTTAGGTGCCTAAGATAACAAAACTTAAATGTTTTACTTTGAATAAATCTATTAGTAATATACGAGTCCTTAATTGCCTCGATAAAAAAATTTGCTTAGATTTCGAGCAACACTGTATGTAAATCTATGCACCACGTATTTAATAGTGTGTGTGTTACTGTGGTATGTTAGGTAAGATCCTACCTTCCAATCAAGAAGTCGTCGGTTCATGCCACACCATCTGACAATTTTCAACAGCGATATCACCTCAGAACATTACTAGCGACTGGTTATGTGTATTTACGCTGTGAAAAACTTCACTAACTAATATATCTGCCGTTCGGAACCTGCGTTTGTGGATTTGTGGGCTTCCAATGAGTCTAGTTGATCATTTTCCATATATAAACATCAATATTTATTTATAGAAGATGAGAAAAGGTTATTTTTGCTCAAGAGTGCATATTTTTTTCAATCTACCTTGGTTTTCAGTTCTTTGTGAAACGGTCAAGGTTGTCATATATACCAAATAATTAAATTTATACAAATAGTTAAACGATGAGTATATTTTCAATAAAAAATATACAAACGTATAAAAATTATACTAATTTATATTAACCGGTTATTCGTGTTAAATTAACCGGTTATTCGGTATTCGAAAAATAAAGATTTTAAAAAAACCGTATTCGACAAAACCAAAAAACCCCGTTAAAACCGGTTGAATAATAACCGAATAATAATACTTTTTTCTTCGTTCGTATTTATACATAGTTGTATTTGGATACATGTTTTATTTGACATTTTCTTTTATTTTTTATTTCGCACAGTTAAGTTTGTAGCATAAAAAAATTTGAACGTGCAGAAGCGAAACAAAGTTTAAAAGAAACTGTAAAAGAGTTTGTCAAAGTACTTTGCAAAGTACTTTGTACATGCAAAAGGCGTCTACATTTGTCAATAAATTTCTTTGTTAATGAAACTGTAGCACCCACCATGTGTTTTGTATATTCTTAAATGAAGCAAATTTTAGATATGTATATTAGAAAATCTTTTAGTAAAATTTTTAAAATCAAAACCTAAAATGCTTAGATGATTACTTTTTTCTATTGGCAGTGGGGGTTCAACTTTTGGTTATTTTTGTATATTTGTACCCTTCTTTAAAAGAAAATTATTGCCATAAACTGCCTCTATTGAATAAATTTTCTAAAATGGTAGCCTGGTATCAAACAAATTTAAATAAAATATTTGTTTTTCCTGTAACTTAATTGTGAGCGAGAGCTTACTTGATGAAAATTAGCCGTTAATTTATTTATTTATTTTTTTTATTTAAATAAACATATGTTGTTGGCAAAAAGCATGCAAAAATTTGTTTTAAACCATAACAGTTAAATTGATACTTTGGAAAATGATAAAAAAATATGATACTGCTTTCATAGTATAAAACTTTACATTACTAATAATTTTTCATTATTATTCATTTTACATTACTATTCATTCTAAAATAAATTTCGCATTATTAAAATTTAAAATCTAAATAGTAAAATCAAAATATTTAAATATTATTAGTGTCAAGTTAATTATTTGTTAAGTTGTGATGACGGAAGCTTATATTTCCCGGAATGAACATTTCAATCTGTGGTTATCCAGTGTTAAAAAACAACGCATCAATTGTTTAGTCGACTTCATTGCACCTAATTTCGTTGGCTCAACAACAAAACAACAATTCTATAAATTAAAATCTTTTATTTTTAGTTTTAGAAAAACTCCCAAAATTAATAAACGAAATTTAATGCCAGATATGTTTAAACTACTGGAAAGTACTGATTTTAATATACAAGACTATGACAGCGAAAATAATAGCTATTCGGAAGCGAGTTCGAATTCTACATGATTTTTTTTTTATTTGGCTTTACTATGTATTTAATTATTTTTATGCTTGATTTTATTGTTTGTATTAGACTTGTTTTAAAATTAAAGAAAAAAATAACTTAAATTTTTCAGTATTTTTCCTTACTTTACATAATTGTATAATGACATTTCAATTAAAAATAGTAAGCAAAAAATTTTTAGAGTATCTACTGATTAATTACTTTTAGACTGCAGCTGATATTTAAAATTTGTAACGTTTTTCCATATTTTGTATAATTGGGTTGTAAGAAGTGAGCGTGCCTGTTTTCGGATTTGTATATTTTTTCACACGAAATAAAAAGAAGTGAGGATAATATAGCAGCTTGCCGTCGTTGATGAACTTTGGAGACTTTTTGAAACAAATGTTAAAAAAGTCGTGTGGTGTGCCGTATCCGTCGGTTTAAGTTTGTGTATCGATGTTCGAAGCTCACTTGATGAATATGGAACTTTAGTTTGGTTGAGGAACTCTCCAGGAATTATTAGAGTTGTGCCATAGACGAGTTCAGCTGGTGAAAAGTTTAAGTTCGTTTAAGTTTAAAGTGACTCTCATTCCTAACAAAATTGTGGGCAAGAGTCTATTCTACACTTGTATACATTTTGTAGGAACGCATGGAAGATGTTGAAAATGTGAAACATGCATTCACATTTGCAACATCTAACATATACCATCATAAGCTTCTGTAATAAATAACAAGCATTTAAAAATAAAAAATAAATATTGTAACGTTTTTACCTTTTTAAAAACGTGTATTTATGGGTTCGTAGATTGTAGTTGAAATAAAATAAATCTTGTGTTTAGTTTTTAATTAAAATCATTTATTCAACACAGTTTTGTGCACCACTGCTTGTAACCCTTTTACAAGCAATTGCAATTTTCTACTCTTAATTACTCTGTCTGAGGTTATTCACACTTAACTCTCCTTACTGAGTTAGCTCCAACTAAAGTGGTTTTTTACTTCATGACTTTACTCCTTATAAACTCTCTTCACACAGAGTTCAAACCAACAAACTCTCTTCACACAAACTGTACTCGCTGAATTTACACCAAATAAACTGATTGTTTTTCGTTTATATGGCTGAGTAAACAACACTTCGAAAACTCTCGAACCTCTCGATATTTTAGGTAGATTCCATTTCTTTCTTTTAATTTCTCTTTAGTTCTTTTGTAACCATGCGTATGTAAACATCTACTTCTTTTAGCTCTTAGTATTTGTTGTTGTTTGTTATTGTCTGTTACTTGTTTTCTTTGCTGTTAGTTTTTGTTGTTGCTGTTTTCTGTTTATTTACTTTATCTCTGCTAATATTTTTTGTTGTCGATTCTGGTTATTTGTAAACAGCACGTATAGTTGTTCCTGCAGTTTGTGTTTATTTATTTTAGCGATGTAATAAATGCAGTGGTGCATAACCTAATATTTTTCGTCCAAAAAGTACTTTGGCTGATTTTTTCAGATGTATATATGCATATGAACATATAACATTACCAATAAATACATGAAAGTAGTATTTTAAAAATATAAAATTTTTTTAAATTAATTTTTTTAATGTAATTAATAAACTTCTGTTTTCAGTAATGCCATTTCAATTTATTGGCATTTGCTAGTGAGGACACTAAAATAAACGCAAGATGTTGAGTGGAACAAAGTGATATACATATAAACATTTCACAAAGGTGTTGAAAAATGTTGAAATTTTGGCCAGTAAAATTCTTTGTAAATTGATGGTAGATGTTAGACATTGATAAATGTAAAAAGTCTTCAGGCTTTGATATATCCATTTTGAAGGCTCGCGACACAACATGGATGCTTTGAGACTCCGATGCCACCTCTCGATTATACCGTTAGACTAAGGGTGGTAAGAAGTGGTACGAAGATGCGTTGTACCAATTGTTCCCATTAATTCTGTAAAGACTGACGATTCAAACTGGCGGCTTCGGTAAGATGTGATTCGAGCTGGAACGCCATTGCCCCAGGAGCTTTTTAGCTATATTTTCAGCTGACAGGTCAAGATTTAGTATTGTTTCGTGAGACAGTAGCGTTACCCCTCGCATATTGGGAATGGGCCGACGATGTCGATGTTAATGTACTCGAAACGTTCTTTCGGATTAACATATTTAACAGGTGCAGACATAGTATGTCGTTGAATATTCGATTTTTGTCATTGTAAAAAATTTCTTACAAATAGGGAGACGTCCTTGTGAATAGCTGGCCAAATATATGTATCTGCTAATTTTGGTAGTAGAGCGTACTCCGGGGGGTGATAAATTATGCACAACCCTCATGTATGGGCCGGTGCTTCAAAGTCTATTTTGGAGTTTCTCGACCGCGTACAGGAGAGGGCGAAGATGCTCATCAATGACGGTAGGGTAGCCACCTCTATCGATTCATTGGAGCACCGTCGCAAAGTCGCGTGTGTTTCATTGTTCTATCGGTACTATAACGGAATGTGTTCTAACGAAATTAAGGAATTAATTCCTAAAAATCATATATTTTTACGTAGTACTCGTATTTCTCGTAGAGCGCATCCCTTTGTAGTTGATTGTCCAGTAAATCGCACAACGCATTATAGGGAGAATTCGTTCTTTAGTCGCACTGATCGGTTGTGGAATAATCTTCCAGCGAAAGTATTTCCTGCCACTTACGACATGAGTAAATTTAAATCTAACGTCCATAAACACTACTCCCTCTGTCCTCCTTCCAATAACCTATTTTCCTAGCACCAGCACAATGCACTGCATGAGTAGGGGCCATCCCCTGTGTGCTGGTCGTATAAAAAAAAAAAATTAACATTATTTGGTCGCGAATTCACTTGGTATGTACGGCCGGATACGGCACATTGATATATCGTAACTTAGTTGGCTGCTGTAAACTGGTAATAAAAAATATTTAAGGTTAAAATAAATATACATATATGTTGAATAAATTATTTTCGTTGGTTTATTTGAATTCTATAGCATTAGCTGTAGTTTCGTATCAGTTTATTGCGCTCACACGATTTGGAATAGTCCACTTTATTTCAGGTGCTGATAAAGCTTCTAATTGTCTCGATTGGAGAAAGAGCGACATCCGAATTATTTGCGGAGCCTGGTGTAAAGCGAATATCAAAAAGTCACTCATCGTGAATTTTGATAAAATATATATTTTTTGAAAGGAAATAATACGCTGAATAAAAAACTAAAAATTGATTTCTCTATATTGTCACCAGAGGGCGCTAAACTTAACTAATTTATAATAAAAAATACTAAGTAAAAAATATGTATTTTAGATGCTTCAGAAAAATAGCTGTAAAAACTCTATTTGTAAGAGAAATTTTTAGAAGTTTTGTTTTTTAATTACTATTGTAATTATAAACCAAATAGAAAAAAATTTAAAATTTTGTTTATTGTTATTTTGTTTATTTTTACCTTGGAAAAATTATTTATTTCAATAAAATGTTTAAATTTACCAAACTTTGAAGGAGTATTAAAAATATGTTGTTATTTTAGAATTAATTTATTTATATCAGTAAATAAAGTAAAGTTTTTTTTTTGTATATTCGGTCTATGGGATTGAGGCACAGTAGGTTATTCGATGCTTAAAGTGCGAATCAATTCGGAGAGCCTTTCTCGATAAATCAATTCAATCGATTTCGATCTATTTTAGTTAGTTAAATGAATAAATAAATTGTCTTTATGCATACTTTAGTGTAAATTGTTAGTTTTCATCTCTTTTTTTATTTTCTAAACACTTTTATTTTTCTCATAATAAAAATAATCATAGTATATGAAATAGACTTTATTCAGTATCATTGGACTTATGACTATCATTGCCATCAACATCATCAGCAACATCATCAGCAACATCATCATTATCGTCATCATCATCGTCATCACTATATTAAAGATTTTCTGGATTTTGTTCAAATATTAACAAGCTCAGCGCTTCTTGTCGAAAATTATAAAATTTTTTCTTTTAACTTTCTCATATTGGAAATAATAGGATCGAAAGTCAACAAAACTCTTAAAAATATATGAACAATAGATTTTTCTCTTGAACGTTTCCGCGGAAAATTCTCTCTGAAAATTTTTAAGTCTCTATTTCGCCTCTTGGGCCACTTCTGACAATTGCCCTATCGGTAAAAACACATGAGCTATTATTTCTGGTCCATGAATTAAATATTTGTGAACAGTTGTAGACATATCATACCAAGGATAAATTTTCTGAAAATATTTAACGGTATCAAATGCAAACTCCCGAACAGTGTCAATATTTATTTGAAACCCAGTTAAAACTGTTACCATTATTACGTGCATTCGCTTTGTTAAATTGACGTCAAGTTTTGTTATTTGTGATGAAATGTCTACACTCTGGAAGAAACGTCTTGCAGTGTTGCCGTCATTGAAATTTCTAAATCTGGGTTTTGGCTGATCAATAACCAAGCCCATTTGACGCCTTACTTTGGATGCGGGCTATGTTAATCGAGAACAAATATTGTTTCTGACCGTTAAATATGCCGGTTCAAAATAAAAAGATATTTTTAAAACACTGCTTGTTTATAAATATTCGAGGTTATTATGCGAGAGCGGTTTAAAAGAAATTTGTAAGACACCAGGCTTTTATTGACTTAAAATAATTTTACAGTTATTTAGAAAAGGTCTCAATGTCTACGTAGTTTATAAAAATACTCTGTTAATTTACAGCAAGTAAAGGGTCCGCCAAACAATTTTTTTTTTTTTTTTTTGAAAATGCTATAAAAAAACTACTGAATATTTTCTCAAATTTCTTTTTTTATTTGAAAGTACAATCCTTCCGGTTAATAATGGACAAAATAATTTAATTCAAATGGCTGCCTCGGCTGGTCATGCAGTAGCCTACACGATCGGTCCAATTTTTAACCACACTATCGATTGTGTGCAGCTGTATTTCACCAATGGCTTCACGAATATTGTAATTAAAGCGTCAATTGTATCTGGCTTGTTGACGTAACACTTATCTTTGACGGCACCCCACAAATAATAGTCCAACGGTGTCAAATCGCAGCTCCGATGTGGCCAAACGGGTTCAGCTCTGCGGCTGATAATGCGATCTTCGAAAACAGGGCGCAAAACATCGAGTGTAGCTTCGGCTGTTTGGCACGTAGCGCCGTCCTGTTGAAACCACATGTTGCTAATATTCTGCTCTTCAATTTTTGTGAAAAAAAAAAATTCGTTCAACATGGTCCGATAGCGATCGCCATTGACTGTATGCCTCCGGACCATAATCCGCACCAAACAGTGACTCGTCTTGGGTGTATCGGCTTTTCAATATATGCGTGCGAGTTTTCTGTGCCCCAAATGCGACAATTTTGCTTGTTAACATACCCGCCAAGATCAAAATGAGCTTCATCTGCAACATTACCATGATTTTCAAAGTAATGTCGCAATATTTCCCAGCGTTTTTCAAGCGTATACAGAACCATATTCGTTCAGCGGAAGGATAACACTAATTATCTGTCAAATCAGAGATGAGCTAAGTGTTACCACGAAATAAGCACTAGTTGAAAAAAAAACGTTAGATGGCTGACCCTTTGTTTTTTATAAACATTGTTACGAAAATAAAAATGCCTAGAAAGAAGATAGATCTAGGCATTTTTAAACATAAATCAATTTATTTTTAAAAAGAGTAATGTATAGATTGACTAAATATAAAAATGAAAACGCAAAAATAATCTCACCAGACTGAAGTTAATGGTTATATTAATAGTTTTTACATTATCCTTAAAAAAAACTATAGAAATTTCTTTTGAAAAATACAAAATCTGTATTAAAAAAAAAAAAAAAAACACAAAAAACTCTCACTTTGGAAGAACGTAGCAGCATAACGGAAAATGATAACAAAAATTTATTTATGCCTAGTGATGAAGAAGTTTATCTGCTTTAGCGTGACATAAAATTTTTTACTGTTGTCTGAATTTTTTTTTTTTTAATTAATTCCCACTCTCGGTATCAAATACCCCAATATGCGGTGCTCATTAGATTTAACGGTTATTCCACCAAGTACTGAATTATTTACTTCAGTAACTACTTCAAACTAATTAAAGAGTATTATTTAGTTTAATTACTAAAAATATTTTCTTAGAACACCCAATTTAGTGAATATATTTTTCTTGAACAGGAATAAATTGCTGATTTGAACAATATTGTTACGAAAATAAAAAGAATTTACACCACATCAGGGACTGGATTGTGAGATTTTAGCTATAAACTTTATTGGCTTGTGTCAAGGCTCTTGTGATTCTGTCACTGCCATAATTGGCTATACTATTACGATTATTCTACCAGGCCATGAAAAATTTATTTGTGAAAAATCCGAAGTAGGACAATGTGCTCCAGTGGAGACGGTAATAAACAGCGAAGAATTGTCGGAACCTGCTAATATATCAGCCAAGCACCAACAGCTATTTGACGAAAATGTGGAGAAATGGGTAGCAGACCTAGCAGCTCTAGAAAGAAGTAAAGCCAAAGCTGCTAAGGAGGTACGCCTGCGTTTTCGCCACAAATAATAAAAGTCAAACTAGAATAGCTATGGTCAAACATGAAATTAATGCTGTCCAAACGAGACTAATAAAACAGGCACCCAGAAGTATACCTCTGCGAGGCGTAATGAGGTTAAGGAGCTGGTCAATGAAATGGAGAAGAGCGGTGTCACTGTACTATCATCGAGCCCTTGCAGTTTACCTGTAGTCTTAGTTAAAAAGAAAGATGGCAGTACAAGTTTCTGCTTGGATTAGAAAGCTGAATGATGTTACTAAAAAGGACAGCTACTCGCTACCAAGAATTAACGACACGATCGACACGCTAGCTGGAACGAAGTGGTTCTCTACATTGGATCTACAAGGCGGATATTGGCAGGTAGAGATTGCAGACAAGGATAAAAAGGTAACTGCTTTCAGTGCGAATGGTCGCCGGCCACATTCGGGCGGCTTATGGAGCACGTACAAAAAGGACTCAATTGGAAGACATGTCCGGTGTACCTCGATGACATAATAGTGATGGACAGAATTTTCGATGAACACCTCAAAAACCTGGCAGTTCTGTTATGAATATAAATGTCTTGACTAAAACTTAGCGTAAAGAAATGTACATTGTTCCAAAGACAAGTAAAATATTTGGAGCATCTAGTTGCAGCAGATGGCATTTCACCGGATGAAGATAAAATACGAACAGTAAAGGATTGGTTTCGTCCCCAGAATCTTCATAAATTACTTAGCTTTTTGGGACTCTGCCCATATTACAGACGCTTTTTTCCTAACTTTGCAATCGAGGCAGAAAGTATGCATGAGCTCACCAAGAAATATAAGGCGTATCATTGGGGTGAGTCACAAGAAAAGGCGTACCTTACGTTAAAAGACCTATTGTGTGTAGCACCGGCTTTGGCCTATCCAGTCCCAGGACAATGATGCCGGCCGGATATGGTATTTGTGGTATACTTTTCCAAGTAGTCAATGGGACAGAGAAAGGCGTAGGCTGTTATAGTCGCACACTGTCAAATCCTGAGCTTAACTATTGTGTGACCCGACGTTAGCTATTAGCAGTGCTGGAAAGCATAAAACATTACCATAAGTCCCTATATGGCGAACATTTTCTGCTAAGGACTGATCATTTCGCACTGAGATGGCTGCTGCAATCTAAGAACACTACAGCTAGCACGTTGGATTGAGCGCCTCCAAACTTATGACTTAATAAACACGGAAATGCTGACGCTCTCTCACGGCGTCCTTGTAATTTGGAGTGCAAACATTGTGTGAAGGCTGAGTGGAAGGAATCTATCATTGATATCCGGCAAATAGATGAAAACGAAGACTGGTCAGGAGCGCAAAAAAGTGACCCGATATTGTCAAGGATTAAAGAAGCTAAGGAAAAAGACATACGGCCTATCCGCAATGAAATATCAGCAGAAGGTTTGCTTACAAAAACATATTGGGCACAATGGGATATTTTGAAAGTGATTGATGGTTGCTTATATCGCCATTGGGAGAGTGCAAATGGTAAAACATCATTCAGTCTAATAGTGGTGCCTTCCACCAAAATGAATGAAGTCATTAGATCTGGAAAACTATCGATAGTCGGCCCATTCGATAGTTTGCAAAAAAAACTATCGATCCTGTTGGATTCTTTTAAGTGCTCCTTGCAGCAACAATATTAGGATTTAATTGAAAGGGAAAGAATAATAATAAATATAGGTGGTAATTATCATTTTAATTTAATATTTGTAATATTTTCAATTCTATTTTAATAAAAGACGAATAAGGATTCGTATAAAACAAATTTAATTTCAATAAAACGAACAAAACAAAAACCAGAAAAACTAATTTGAATTCATTTTTTTTGTTTATATAAATACAATATTTAAACATAAAAAACAAAGCAAATTTGAGGTAATATATTAAATATTAATGAAGGAGTACTAAACGCAAAATGCAAGTTAAAGCATAAAAAATAAAACATTAAATCACAAAACAAAAAAATATAATTATTATAATTCTAAAAAGATCATAACAAAAAAAAAAAATAAATAATAAAAAATAAAAATAAAACTAAAAATAAAAAAAGTTATTTAAAAGATTAGAAGATAGCGATTTTAAATATTCACTTATATAATTTTTTAATAAATAACAGCTAATCAACAGTTTCTGATTTTAAACAGCCGATAATTAGTAGCAGCCCCTTACGAGTCCGAGCGTTTTATTATCAAAAAAATAAAAAATAAATAAAATAAAATAAAGCACAGAAAAAATCCCGTTTTTAAGTTTTTTATTTTTACTGATTGAATCCAATTAAGAACTTGATTTACTTTTACTTTACAGAAAGTAAGTATGATGAATTTTATTTTATTTGTAGATATGTAACTATAAAATTATAGGGCGAAAAAAAAAACAAAAAATGACTTTGAAAATAAGGCAAAAACGTGATAAACCCGCTTAAATGGCATGAGAGACTTAAGTTCGTAGTGCTTTTCTTAAAAAAATATCAATTGCTATTACTGCTTTTTTTCTTATATATTTCATACATACAAATCATGCGTCGAACAAATTTTTGCAAATGTGACTTTGACTACATTTAGTGGCCCAGTATGAACTTTTAGAATTTGCCGATAGTATCGATAGTAAAAAGAAAAAATAACGATGATCGGTCAAAACAAAACTATCGATGGTACTATCGATTGTTTTGCAGCTCTAGAAGTCAAGAATATGTCCCGTAAAGAACTTATTGGAGATGTGAAAAAATTTAAACGATGTTTTTTTGGGTAGGATGTCAGCAAGCAGTGGCGGATTGGATAGAAAACTGTACCCACTGTATTGCAGCTAAAGGTCCAGTAAGAAAAAGCCGAGGTCAGCTGCAACAATATAACTCGGGCGCACCCTTCGAGAGGATAGCGATGGACGTAGCAGGCCCTTTGTCTGTCAGTAATGCCGGAAATCTTTATGTTCTCGTCGTGATGGATTATTTTGCAAATGACCGGAAGTGTAAGCCAAGCCCAATCAAGAACACGATTGTAAATGTTTTTGTGAACAACTGTTTATGCCGCTATGGGGTTCCAATAGAGCTTTATTCCAATCAGGGTAAAAATTTCGAGTCCAAGATATGTTTGAGATATATGGTATTAAAAAGAAACGAATGACGGCACTTCACCCATAGTCTGATGAAATGGTAAAATGATTTAATCGAACCCTGAAAGAATACTTGCGAAAAGTGGTGAGCGAGCAACAGAAGGATTGGGACGAACACATTCCGAAGTTTCTACTGGCGTACGGATTAGCTGTCCATGACTCAATATCTAGATCACCTGCCTGTCTTTGGAACGATGTACATATCTTTACGCTTGATTTTAGTCTAGACATTGATATTCATTACAGAACTGCCAGGTTTTTGAGGTGTTCATCGAAAATTCTGACCATTACTATTATGTCATCGAGGTACACCAGGTTTCTTGCGAGGGTGTTCTCTCTCCTCAGAAATGAGGAGATTGACCACTTAGTTGGGATGCCACTCTCCTCTTGCAGACTTATGGTCCTGCGGTACATGTTTGGCATGAGATAGCTACGGTGTGATGATGAACCCACGTGCTCTGTGTCAAGGCAAATCTGGACCTTGGATGATTGGGCTCGCTCGGAGTCTATTATTGGGATGTCGCGACTTAGGCTGCGAAATCTTGTGGCTGTAATTAGTGGGCACTGGGTGGCTGGTGCGCACGCTAGGAGATTGGGTCTGCCGTTCAATGACTACTGTTGGGGTTGTCAAGATGAGGAAGAGGAGGAGGCTGTCGAGCACTTCCTGTGCCAGTGCCCAAATCTTTCAGACATTAGGACTGCTTTCCTTGGCAGTCCGTTTCTGAATGCCTCGTGGGATCTGACTGATGTGAATATCGGCAAGATCTGTTTTGTGCATGCGTCTGGGTAGTTCGGATCGGACCGGGACGCGGACATGTACGTCGTTCATTTTCTGGATTACTGATAGGTATCACAGTGGGATCAATATTGGACCCAGGGGGGCTAGACCGTTGTCTGGCTACGCGTTTTGACTAACTAACTAACTACACCAGGCATGTCTTCCAATTGTTTCCTTTTAGTACGTCCTCCATAAGTCGCTCTAATGTGGCCGGTGCATTCCATAGCCCAAATGCCATAACTTTGAACTGCATAAGCCACCGTTCTCACTGAAAGCAGTTTTCTTCTTATACCCGCTTTGTAGATCCAATGTAGGGAACCACTTCATTTCAGAGTGTGTCGAGCGTGTCTTTAATTCTTGGTAGCGGGTAGCTGTCCTTTTTAGTCACATCATTCAGCTTTCTGTAGTCTACGCAAAAACTTGTACTGCCATCTTTCTTTTTAACTAAGACTGAACTCCAAGGGCTCGACGATAGTACAGTGACACCGTTCTTCTCCATTTCATTGGCCAGCTCCTTAACCTCTTTACGCCTCGCAAAGACATACTTCTGGGTGCCCCTTTAATCGGTCTCGTTTAGTCAGCATTAATTTCAGGTCTTACAACAGCTATTGTCTTATATTATTCGTGGCGAAAACGCAGGCGTACTTCTCTAGCAGCTTTTTGGCTTTATTTCTTTCTGGAGCTGCTAAGTCTGCTACCAATTTCTCTACAATTTCATCAAATAGCTGTTGATGCTTGGCTGACCTATTTGCAGGTTCCGACAATTGTTCGCTATTTATTACCGTCTCCACTGGAGCACATTGTCCTACTTCGGAGTTCTTACAAATAAATTTTTCGTTGCCTGATATATTGAGCACTTTCACTGGAATTATTCCTTGCTTATTGGATGGGTATCCCGCGTCAAAAGATATATCCACATTACGCTAAATGATTATCTATTACACTATATTCAGATTGATGTCATAGACTATCATAAAATCGGCACCAATAATAACCGACAATAAGAATATGGCTCCCACTGATCTTGGCTATAGTCACCTTCACCTCTATTTTCCATAGACGGTGGCAGACTTCGCAGTGGCTGTCAGTAGTCTTAGATTATTCAGTGTCTCACACATTCCCTTCACTATATCAGATCTGCCATTAATGTACCCTCAGGCTGTAAGATTGCTGTTATTTTGCTCCATTACTGATATGGAGATTGTGAGATCCTCGCTTATGGGAGCTAGCTCTTACCCCTCAGTGCTAGCTCGTTTAAGTTAAACGGGGACTCTTTTGTTACGTGGCGCTTTACAGTTTCTCTGAAAGTGGCCGCTCTTTCCACGGTTAAAACATTTTAATTTTAATTCTGCTCAGCTAGAAGCCGCTTTACCACCTCTCCTCTATTTTGTTGATTTTCTTCTTTGCCTCAACTTCCATATTACGCACCTTGTGTACTTGTGGCTTTGATATCATGCGAGCTGTCTCCTGCGATAGTGCGAGCGTCACAGTATCTGTGTTGTATTTTGTGTAGCACATACAGCTATCTTAACATCGGGGTCTCGTATGTTGTGAACGAAGGCTTCGGTTTTGAGATGGTCTACTAGTGGGTGACTTTCCCGTGGATAGGAAAGCTATACCAACCTGTTAACTGCATTGCAAAGGCTTGAAGCGACTCATTTGCCTTTTTTATTCGACACCTTAACTCTATGCGGTACAAATATGTTGATCAAATTATGCTATAGCTAATCCATTTATGAGATTATGTCACCAATATAATTTTTTTATCCGAATTTGTTGTTTCTCGTACCTACGCCAAAAGCTTTTGATTGTCAGCTCTAGAAGTTTCTTGTACATCAATCACAGCAATAATTTTTTCCATAAGCTTTTCATTTTGTAGTTGGAATTTTTCTCATCATCATAGCGAGCAATGAATTACTGTCCGCAGTGCTTGTCGTTGTAGGAAGACGCATCTCAGACTCTTCCTCATCATAAAATTCGTAGCTATCAATGCCTATGCCTCGTCTCTGAAATTCTTCTAACAGACGTTTCTGTAATTCGGTTTTATTACCGGTTGTTGACAGCTCTAATTTACTTAATTCGCACTTGAGACGATCCATTTTTAATTCCTGGAACTTATTTTTTCTCTCTTTTAATATATTTAATTTTTATTAATTTTATTTTTAATTATTTTATTTTTGCTTATTTTATTTTATATACGCTCTTCCACTTCTGACACCAATGTTATGTTTTAACATCTTTAAAACGTTTGAGATCTTTTTAGATGAGTTATATAAAATAAATAACCAGCAGTTGTTGTTTTATACAGCTCCTTTTATTTCACCACTTGTAGTTTATACAATTATAACTATACAGTAACCAATGTACTCAATACACGACTCTTGGTGCGTTTTACACAATGACAATGCAAGTTTGCAAATATTTAAGTGAATTGCTGATGATCAGGGAAACCAGAAATACGAGTATGCAATTGCATGTTTGTTCTCATGCAACTAATCAAGTCTTATGTAAGATATTTATTCGTTTGATGCATTATTATCAAATTTAGCATTGATTTGTTAGTGCATATTTTGCTCATAGCAGCATTTTTCGCATATTTCAGTTTTAAGAGCATGTTTTCGAATGTTCTTTCGTATTTGAAGAGCATTTCAGCGAATATTTGGATTTTTTGTGCCACAAAATATTTTTACGATGTATATCAGTATCTAAGAAAAGATCGTAACGCATCTTTTTCAAATCAAGTTTTAAAATATGATCTTAATAATTGTTATCCTTGAAATATGCCCTCATAACATTACTAGACATTCATATATTTTATGTATAAAAGTTTGCTCAGATGTAACCAGACAACATTTTACATTCAAAAATTTGAGTCAATGTTTTGTTGTTTATTGCAACAAAAAAAAATTTAACTTTATCCTTAGAAATTGAAGTAGATTCGTTTTTTATTCTGTTGTATTTTACTTTTTTATATCTTACACTTAAAATATATTTAAAAGATACTGAATTGTTGAATAAACTGTTTTTGTATTAACAAAGAACAAATTTTTGTTTTTAGAGCATATTTATTTTTATAAAGGGTCCGCCAAATAATTTTTTTTTTTTTTTTTTGAAAATGCTATAAAAAAAACTACTGAATATTTTCTCAAATTTCTTTTTTATTTGAAAGTACAATCCTTCCGCTTAATAATGAAAAATAATTTCATTCAAATGGCTGCCTCGGCTGGCCATGCAGTAGCCTACACGATCGGTCCAATTTTTAAGCACATTATCGATTGTGTGCAACTGTATTTCACCAATGGCTTCACGAATATTGTCCTTTAAAGCGTCAATTGTCTCTGGCTTGTTGGCGTAACACTTTAATTTGGCGGCACCCCACAAATAATAGTCCAACGGTGTCAAATCGCAGCTCCGAGGTGGCCAAACGACATCAGCTCTGCGGCTGATAATGCGATCTTCAAACACAGGGCGCAAAACATTCGGCTGTGTGGCACGTAGCGCCGTCCTGTTGAAACCAAATGTTGCTAATATCCTCCTCTTCAACAATTTTTCGAACAAAAATTCGTTCAACATGGCCCGATAACGTTCGCCATTGACTGTAACGGACACTCCTTGCTCATTTTGAAGAAAAATGGCCAAATTATGCCTCTGGACCGAAATCCGCACCAAACAGTGACTCGTCTTGGGTGTATCGGCTTTTCAATGTATGCGTGCGGGTTTTCTGTGCCCCAAATGCGACAATTTTGCTTGTTTACATACCCGCCAAGATCAAAATGAGCTTCATCTGAAAAGATGATTTTTTTTTGCAAAATCGGCATTTTCTGTAAGTCGATCGCAGGCCCAGATTCCCAGCGTTGTTTAAGCGTATACACAACCATATGCGTTCAGCTGAAGGATAAAACTAATTATCAAATCAGACATGAGCTAAGTGTTACCATTCACGAAATAAGCACTAGTTGAAAAAAACACGTTAGATGGCGGACCCTTTATCATATTATCGAATTTACTGCATATTTTAGGCACATAAAACACTTTCTTAAGAACATATTTCTCGTTTCCCTGCTGATAATATATGTAATTTTTTTAATTAATTATCTTTTTCATTAAAAATTGCGGTAGTAAATGCAAATATTTTTAAAACATAAATAATACAAATATTTGTAAATATTTAAATTTAAAGTTGAACAAAATAATTTTTAATAATAATTTTAATTTTAATAATTTAAAAAAAAATAATTTTAAATTTAAAAAGATTAATATATATAAATATTTTTTTTACAAATTCGTTTTATAAAATTTGTTACTTCAGAAATTTTTTAAAAACAAATTTAATTTAAATTTTAAATTAAATTATTTTAAAACGTTTTTTACTTATTCACATCTTTTTTATTTTAACGTTTAAACATTTTAGATATAAATTTACAATTCTACAAATTTAATTCTTACAAATTTACAATTCTTACAGAAACAGCTTTAGTCACATATTTCCAATATCTGACAGCCAAATCTTAATTAGAGCGTTGAGCGTTGCGTTGACAGTCGGCTGATGCTGACGCTGAAGTGCCATACCTATATAAGAGAGTTAACGTTGTGTCGTAAACAGTAATGTCAAATTAAGTTTCCAATAAAACATAACAAAATAAAAATGTGATATGAAAATAGTTAATTGGTATTACTTTAATATATAAACAATAAGAATCCATTAAAAAAAACACAACACTGCCAGTTTTGTGCATAGCGTTTCGCAGCCAACTTCACTTTCTAACGCGCTGTCAAAATCGGATTTACCAATTGCAAAGCATTGACGCCGTGCTAGTTGGTTTTGCTCCATACAATTTGTATGTACATGAGAGTTTTTGATAGGTAAAAAAACGCTCAACGCTCAAATTTAGGTTTGGCTATTACGTTAACAGACTCAAACGACAGAAACACTTTGAAGTAAGAAATGATTTTTTGATTCAATTTACATCGTTTTTGTTTTAATTTACTCGTTTTATGTGAAGAGTTTCCCCTTACGAAAATTACAATAACGAGGCACTGGATTGTGTAAATTTATAAAGTTTTATAAATCATATCTTCTATTAAACTTTGTTGCAGAATTAACATTAATTTCAATACTCTTACAGTATCATTCATTTTAATCTAATATTGAAAAAATTCTATTCTACGTGTTTGTAGTTGAAGTTGTTTGTATAAATTTATTAGTTGATTAGATAAATTCTGCATGGTAATGTTCAGGTGTTTCAAAACCTGGTGAATGGGGTTAGGAAGTTGTTTGTAAAAATTCATTAGTTGATTAGATAAATTCCGCATTTTTTTTTCAATGTTTATTTAATATATATTTAGAACAAAAATTACAAACTCCAAATAAACAAAAAGTATCTTGATATATATATTTTTTTTATATACAAAGTCCCATTTTAAAGAGCACTCAAGTATAAGAGCTTTGGTATCCAGGTTTAATGTAAGCAAAAAGATAATAAAAATCTTACATTTATATTTATAAAGATAAAAAAGGTCAAGGTTAAAATTAAGGAATTATTATTGAGTTAGCCACCAATATTTATTAAGATTCAGATTAGTTTTAATATATTTATCATCCAAATAAATATCTATATCTATATCTATATCTATATCTATATCTATATCTATATCTATATCTATATCTATATCTATATCTATATCTATATCTATATCTATATCTATATCTATATCTATATCTATATCTATATCTATATCTATATCTATATCTATATCTATATCTATATCTATATCTATATCTATATCTATATCTATATCTATATCTATATCTATATCTATATCTATATCTATATCTATCTATATCTATATCTATATCTATATCTATATCTATATCTATATCTATATCTATATCTATATCTATATCTATATCTATATCTATATCTATATCTATATCTATATCTATATCTATATCTATATCTATATCTATATCTATATCTATATCTATATCTATATCTATATCTATATCTATATCTATATCTATATCTATATCTATATCTATATCTATATCTATATCTATATCTATATCTATATCTATATCTATATCTATATCTATATCTATATCTATATCTATATCTATATCTATATCTATATCTATATCTATATCTATATCTATATCTATATCTATATCTATATCTATATCTATATCTATATCTATATCTATATCTATATCTATATCTATATCTATATCTATATCTATATCTATATCTATATCTATATCTATATCTATATCTATATCTATATCTATATCTATATCTATATCTATATCTATATCTATATCTATATCTATATCTATATCTATATCTATATCTATATCTATATCTATATCTATATCTATATCTATATCTATATCTATATCTATATCTATATCTATATCTATATCTATATCTATATCTATATCTATATCTATATCTATATCTATATCTATATCTATATCTATATCTATATCTATATCTATATCTATATCTATATCTATATCTATATCTATATCTATATCTATATCTATATCTATATCTATATCTATATCTATATCTATATCTATATCTATATCTATATCTATATCTATATCTATATCTATATCTATATCTATATCTATATCTATATCTATATCTATATCTATATCTATATCTATATCTATATCTATATCTATATCTATATCTATATCTATATCTATATCTATATCTATATCTATATCTATATCTATATCTATATCTATATCTATATCTATATCTATATCTATATCTATATCTATATCTATATCTATATCTATATCTATATCTATATCTATATCTATATCTATATCTATATCTATATCTATATCTATATCTATATCTATATCTATATCTATATCTATATCTATATCTATATCTATATCTATATCTATATCTATATCTATATCTATATCTATATCTATATCTATATCTATATCTATATCTATATCTATATCTATATCTATATCTATATCTATATCTATATCTATATCTATATCTATATCTATATCTATATCTATATCTATATCTATATCTATATCTATATCTATATCTATATCTATATCTATATCTATATCTATATCTATATCTATATCTATATCTATATCTATATCTATATCTATATCTATATCTATATCTATATCTATATCTATATCTATATCTATATCTATATCTATATCTATATCTATATCTATATCTATATCTATATCTATATCTATATCTATATCTATATCTATATCTATATCTATATCTATATCTATATCTATATCTATATCTATATCTATATCTATATCTATATCTATATCTATATCTATATCTATATCTATATCTATATCTATATCTATATCTATATCTATATCTATATCTATATCTATATCTATATCTATATCTATATCTATATCTATATCTATATCTATATCTATATCTATATCTATATCTATATCTATATCTATATCTATATCTATATCTATATCTATATCTATATCTATATCTATATCTATATCTATATCTATATCTATATCTATATCTATATCTATATCTATATCTATATCTATATCTATATCTATATCTATATCTATATCTATATCTATATCTATATCTATATCTATATCTATATCTATATCTATATCTATATCTATATCTATATCTATATCTATATCTATATCTATATCTATATCTATATCTATATCTATATCTATATCTATATCTATATCTATATATCTATATCTATATCTATATCTATATCTATATCTATATCTATATCTATATCTATATCTATATCTATATCTATATCTATATCTATATCTATATCTATATCTATATCTATATCTATATCTATATCTATATCTATATCTATATCTATATCTATATCTATATCTATATCTATATCTATATCTATATCTATATCTATATCTATATCTATATCTATATCTATATCTATATCTATATCTATATCTATATCTATATCTATATCTATATCTATATCTATATCTATATCTATATCTATATCTATATCTATATCTATATCTATATCTATATCTATATCTATATCTATATCTATATCTATATCTATATCTATATCTATATCTATATCTATATCTATATCTATATCTATATCTATATCTATATCTATATCTGTTTTCTCACTTCACCAAACATATTTAATGAGTCTTAAGGACTCTATTGTTTAAGTCTGTC
This sequence comes from Wohlfahrtia magnifica, assembly GCA_023159175.1. Lineage (NCBI taxonomy): Eukaryota > Metazoa > Arthropoda > Insecta > Diptera > Sarcophagidae > Wohlfahrtia > Wohlfahrtia magnifica. Next base: position 60,801 of record JAKWBJ010000323.1, on the reverse strand, counting down.
TTGAAAATATTTATTTATTGAAATTATAAAATTGTCGTTAAGGAGTTTTCTAATTAGCTTCAATTTCGCCTTCAGAACTTTAATTTTGGATTGTGTTAAAAAGTTTTCTAGTCTATTGAAACGTTTAATCATGGTAAGAATTTTACTTTTCTCTACCTGTAACTTTTTAATAGTCGAATTGGTGAATCTTTCAGTCGAGTCATGTGTTTTATGTTTTGGAATTGATGTGTCCATGGCTTTTATAATATAATCGTTCAGTTCACGCAAATAAAAATTTATTTCGTTATTCATTAGATTTCTATCATTCGGAATTATAATATTATCATTAGTTTCTCCTAACAACAAATTTTTGAACTTCTTCCAATTCGTTTTCTTAAAATTAAACATTGCTTCGGGAGATTATTTAAAGAACGAAAGAGGGTGGTCATTTTCAACTCCTAATAATATGATTTTAACTGCATCATGATCGCTATCATATCCCACAGTCTCGAGACAATTCATGGAATCGTTTGCCCTATAAAACTTCAGTCTCGAATCAATTATGCACAAGTCCAGATAAGAATTACATCGTGGGTATAATGGACCACAAGTCGCAAGTAGTTTAAATCTAAATCTTATTTCGTAATCCACTATCCATTCTTTCAAATGGTTGCCTTTAGTGTTAGACTCTGAGTTTTTCCAGTCAGTATGTCTGCAATTTAAGTCGCCGGCTAAAATATAATAATTATCCGTATTTTCCAGATTCGTCGTTTGAAAAAGACTTAAAAGCTCTGATTTGAAAAAATTGCAATTGTTTCCCGAAGGGTAATAGGCAGCTATAATGAAAAGTGTCTTAACTGGACAAAAAGGTATTTTTACTACAGATGTTTCTAGGTGTCTACAAAGATTGAGGTTTTTATTACTGTGATGATTATATTTTATTCCTTTTCTGATCAGAATAGCTGTTCCTCCCCTCTTTTAGCGTTCTTTCTATCGTTTTGTATAAAATTATAGTTTTCAAAATTCAGTTTGTGTTTGGAGTTAAGTTTTGTTTCGTTAATTAAAACTAAATCTGGATTGTTATTATTTAGGAATACACTAAGGTTGTATCTTCTACTTAAGTTAATTAAAGAGTTAATATTTATGTGGATAATATTTAATTCCTTTGCAATTGTTTCAGCCATCGTAAATAATTAAGATTCTATCATAGAGTAAAGAGCATCTATTCTAGACGATTGTAATTGTAATTTTTCCTTCAAATTAATAATTTGGTTAGATAAGGCTTGTACTGAGTTATTTAATTGTTCTAAGATATTATTAATTGTGTGATTTGAGTGAACATTTTGTGGTATAAAATTATTTTTTAACATATTAGCATAACTTATATTATCATGAATAATAATTGGGGAATTTTGTGTCCTTTTATCTGATAACTGTTGTTTTTTAGCCCGTAGCTCCTTTTGCTAGCACGCAGAAAAGCTTCTCTCTTTCAGTTGCTGGACCCTCTTTTAACGAACATTTACCGATTTCGGATTATGTTTACATTTAACGCATCTACGTGGTAGATAACAATTTGAAGCGCTATGCAGGAAGCTTTGACAATTTTTATACTGTGCTATTTCAGATTTACGTAGGCCTTCCCAATGGATACAACGATATAGCAGCCCCTTAATTGTTTTGAGTTCACTAATTTTACTCTCACCGCTTATTTGAACCATATAAATTGGTAAATGGACATAGGCATCAGCTTTTTTAGTTGTAAATGGACTTATTTTAATAAAATCCAAATTTTCATTTTCAAACTTTCAAATTCAGTTAAAATTAGATCAGGATTCATTTTGGCAGTTAAGCCCTTTAACAAAAAGGTTTTTGTTTTTAGATTTTTCGGAGTAAAGGTGAAAAATTTTGTTTTGGTTTCGAGTAGATATGCTCTTATTTTGGAATAATCGTCTATCGAAGAGGTGAGTAGTTGAATTTTACTGTTATTATATTCTCTTATTTTGAAATAATTTATATTAAGGCCTTTCTTAACGAATTCTATAAGAGAGTTAGGATCCACATCAAAGATGTAGAGTGGAGTGGTTTTTTTATTTTTATTTTGATTAGAGTTCGTTTTTTCAACGTTGGTATTATTATTATTGCTATTAGAAGCGTTATTATTGGTTTTGCTCTCAGTAGTTGGAGAGGTAATTAAAGTAACAGTTTTGGATGTTGTGGGTACTTCTCTATCTTGCACATGTTTTTTAAATTGTTCTATTACTTCCTTATTACAATTTTTTCCATAGGCAAGAAGTGCCCAATAATTACTTTTTAAATGTTTAGGTGTTGATTCTATCTTTGTAACACTTTTTCTTTTGCACGCATTTTCTATTTTTGGTGTATCAATAGATTTATTTTTCACATTGTTTTTGTCACCGTTTGTAAATGAGTAAAGAGCATTATACTCACTCATAATTAAATTTTTTTGTTTGTTTATGAATAAGAGTCTATTTCTCTTGGAATTTATTAACAACAATTTTACACAAGAATATGAATATGTAAAAAAGACAAAAAAATAAAAAATAATAAGCAACAAAGAATTTTAAGCAATGATCCACGTCCGTCTATCATGACAGTTTGAGCGAATTATGGAAACCCCCATAATACCAGCAAAACCACCTCGATTGGCTCACATATAAAAACCAGCAACACAAAAGTCAACGTTCTAGAAATAAGAAACTATTTAATTTCGTTTTTTTACTGAATTATTATTTCAACATAAAAAATGCAACAATTCAATAATTTGTTTTGTATTTTGTAGTTATAATTTTAGCTTTATATGCAATTCTTTTTTGTAGGTTATTAAAGCTTAATATGCATTTCTCTTTATTAATAATTTTATATTTTTTCATAACCAATATTTTAAATCTTAATATGCATTTCCTGTTATAAATAATTTTGTATTTATTTATTTTTTTTGTTCCAATATTCTAAAGCTTAATCTGCAATTCTTTTAATATAAATAATTGTAATTTTGAATTAACAAAAAGAATTAATATAGTGGGTTGAACCTGGAAAGGTGTGTTATATTTTATTTTTTTTAAATAAAAAACCCCTCACTTATCTAGCGCGACTCTCAGATAAATTCTCTAATGCTGAGGTGTTTCAAGAACTGGTGAATGAGGTTAGGACTGTTTGTAATTTGTGTGTTATTCTTCACAACAGCTGTAAAGTTCGTAGTAGTGTGAAGATTTAGCAATTTGTTTGTCAATATTTTTCAGTCAATGTTTCTTTTTTGGCACGGAGTCTTTGGTGCATTTCTTTGCACTTTTCACATCCAAAATATGATGCACGGTGACCATATTTACGCAGAATAAGTTGTTTCTTCATTTTCCGAAACTTTTGCTGTGCACACACACCTAGGTTTTAAAAACCAATTTGAGGCATTGTGAAAACAGATCTTTCGTTTCCTACATTGCGGAATTTCCAATTTCGTTAGAGTTCGCATCGTATACAGTCATGAAAAATTCCAGCTATTGATTTAAAATCACTAACAATGCTTTCGCCGCTAATTTTAACTAAACATATATGTAGGAAGATTTTGCCCACTGGTATGATTTTTTTGTTTTAAATTGGTTAACTTTTAAAACTTTCAAACGATCGTTGTTATATTTACAAAGCTCTTGAAATATTTTATTAATGTTAAAATTAGTGCTTAGAAGACAATTTTTGGTTTTTAGACTTTTTGGAGTAAAAGTAAAAAATTTTGGTGTTTCCGAGACTAGCTTTAACGTGTATATTATCTTTTATAGATGACATAAACAATGCTGTTTTTTTATTTATTTATTTGCTTTTATAATTATTAATTTCTAAATCTCATATGATAATTTATGATATGTGGATGTACGATGCTTTTTAACATGTTTTTAATTTCTTAAAATATCCTTCATTGCAATGATTATCATTGTCCTGAATTGCATAGTGATTATTTTTTAGTTGTTTTCTCATTGCGTTATTTTGCGTCTATCATTCGTAGAAATATCATTGTTGTTTTTATTAGATGAAGTAAATGTATTTTTTTGTCATTTTATATATCTGAATTTGAAACATTGTGTTCACTCATTTCTTTTTACTTTTTTCTTGACATTAACTGTTGTAATTGTAATATATTTATTTAACAAACTGTAAGCACTACAGCAATACTTAAAGTAAAGAACACATTGAAATCAGGTACATAAAATATTATATATAATAATATTATATATTATAATATTATATATAATAATATTATATATAATATATTTTTTCAGCTGTACGTCCGATCAATCACGATTCAACCCTTAAACCTAATAGCTTAACAAATAAATATTTATTATAACGCGTGAATTTTTACGAGTGTGTGGAAGTTGAAGTTTTTTATTGACTTTGTTTCTAGATCAAATAGTGCATGTACAATAGCATAAAGCTCGCCAATTTTTTATAAATTGAGGGTAGAATTTAGTACCATAGATAAAGGATTGTTCACACATCCGACTATATTAAAAAAGCATTTGAGAAAAAGCTAGGGGTTTTCTGTGCCTTTTTTCTAAATAAAATTACCGTTATTCCGTTATCATTTAATTATTCGGCATATTGTATTAGTATGCTTGGTGATTATTGGAAATCAAAATATTGTTATCTTTTAATCTTTTTAAAACGTTTGAGTTCTTTTAAATTGCGTTAAATAAAATAAGTAACGCGAATTTATTTTTTACTTTATACAGTGTTATTTTATTTCCACAATATAAATTTAAACAGTAACTTATTTAACTTCACTTTTTACGAATTACTCATCACTTTTATTTACGCCTTAGCACGACTTCACTCTTTGACTGTTAAATTACGACTGACTGGCTAAGCACAATGCGCCGCCTTTTTTTAGTAAATTGAGATTAATTTCGGATGTTCTTGTATATATACAACTTTCTTTTTATCTACGTTAATTCAAATATAAGATCTTAATACCCAAAAATTGAACTGGTAACACTGTTAAATACGCAATGAGTAACACACAAATAATAGGGCGATTCGACATTGACATGGTGATCGTAGGCTTGACGCGAACTAGTAGAACAAACGACATAATAATGTTTATAGCTCTAAATGTATTATTATCTTTTAGTTCTTCAAGAGTCTTTGTCACACCAAGGTGTCCTCCACTATGTCCATTATGGAACTTATTCATTCATTTTGGAGGAAAGCACCACTATTAGATTAGATGAAGTTTTGCCACCTGCACGTTCCCAATGGCGATATAAGCACCCATCAATCAACTTCAAACAGTCCCAATGAGCCCGATACACTTTTGTAAGAGTATCTTCCGCTGATATTTCGTTGCTGGTCGGCCGTTTGTCTTTTTTCTTAGCTGTTGTAATCTTTGCCAATATTGGGTCACTTCTTTGCGTTCCTTACCAGTCTCCATTTGCATTTATTTGCGTTAGCCGGATATCAATGATGGATTCCTTCTTCTCAGCCTTCACACAATCACTTCAAATTACACGGTCGGCGTAAGAGAGCGTCAGTATTTTCGTGTTTTATGCCTCTTCGGTATTCAATGCTAAAGTCATAAGTCTGGAGGCGCCCAATCCAACGTGCTAGCTGTCCTTCAGGGTTCTTGAATTGCAGCAGCCATCTCAGTGCGGAATAATCAGTCCTTAGCAGAAAATGTTGGCCGTATAGGTACTCATGGTAATGTTATACGCATTCCAGCACTGCCAGTAGCTCACGACGGGTCACATAATAGCTCTGTTCAGGCTTTGACAGTATGCGGCTATAGTAGTCTACGACTTTCTCTGTCCCATCAATTACTTATGAAAGTACGCCACCAATACCAAAACCGCTGGCATCACTGTTTAGTATGAATTTTACACCTGGGACTGGATACTTCAAGACCGGTGCAGCACACAATAGATCTTTTAGTGTCTGGAACGCCTTATACTTCTTGGTGAGCTCATGCATACTTTCTGCCACGCTTGCAAAGTTAGGATCAAAGCTTTTGTAATATATGCAGAGTCCCAAAAAGCTGCGTTATTCATGAAGATTCTGGGGACGAGGCCAGTCCTTTACTGCTCGTATTTATCTTCATCCATTGAAATGCCGTCTGCTGCAGCAAGATGCCACAAATATTTTACATGGTTTTGGAACAATGCACATTAGTTTACGCTTAATTTTAGTTCAGCCATTGATATCCGTTGCAGAACTTCTGCGGGTTATAGAGGTGTTCATCAAAAGTTCTGCCCATCATTCTGAATGATGTAGTGGCATCATTCAGCTTCCTGTAGTCTACGCAGAATCTTGTACTGTCATCTTTCTTTTTAACTAAGAGTACAGGTGAGCTACAAGGACTCGATAATGGTTCAATTACACCGCTCTTCTTCATTTCATGTAACCTCATTACGCCTCGCAGAGCTATACTCCTTGTTTTATCGGTCTCGTTTCGCCAGCATTAATTTCATGTTTGACCATAGCTCTTCTACCCTGACTTATTATTCGTGGCGAAAACGCAGGCGTACCTCTTTCGCAGCTTTTTGGCTTTATTTCTTTCTGAAGCTGCTAGACCCACTACCTATTTCTCTACATTTTAGTCAAATTCCGGCAATTGTTCGCTGGTTATAACCGCCTCTACTGGAGCACATTGGCCTACCTCGGAGTTTTCACAAATGAGTTTTTCGTGGTCTGACAGATTTAGCACTGGGACTATTCCTTGTTTGGTGGATTTGACAAGGACTTTTTTCGATAGTAAATTCGTTTTAATTTCGACTGCTTCTACTACTCACAAGCGTTTATCCTCTCCATTTCCCTTCATACACTCCCATTTCAGTTATTCAGTCTGAGATGGTAATTTTTTTGTTTGACAACAACTAATCTTTTGGGGTGCACTTGATGCTTGTATCCCACGTTAAGAGGTATATCTACATTACACCAGCTCATCACCTGCTGCCACATATATAAATTAATGCTATGGAAAAATCGGCACCAATGACAACCTCATCTACAATATCTGCAACAATAAAGAGATGGCTCACACTGATATTAGCTGTAATCACCTTGACCTCTATTTTTCCATATACGGTGACAGACTCCCCAGTAGCTGTCCGTAGTCTGATATTGTTAAGTTTTTTATATTTTCCCTTCACTATATAAAGTCTAATTGTTGATTGCGTCGCTCTGGTAACTATAGTGAAGGTGTGTTGTCTGCCACTAATGTACCCGAACGCTGAAAGATTGCTCTTCTTTTGGTGCATCACTGAAATTGTGGGACCCTTGCTTGTGGGAGCTAGCTCTTGCCCCTTAGCGCTTGTTTGTTCTAGTTTAACAGTAACTATTTTGTTATTTGTTGAAAGTTCACCCGTTTATTATTTCTCGGTGGTGAGACGAATTTTGATCTTTTGCCACAGATAAAAAATTTCAATTTTGACTTCTGCTTAGCTAGGAGCTGCTTTACCACCTCCTTTATTCTGTTAATTTCATCCCATTCTCTGCCTTAATTTTCATATTGCACACCTTGTCTATTTACGGCTTTAATATCATGCGGGCGGTCTTCTGCGCTAGTGCGAACACCTTGCTATCCGCAACAGTGGTTTTTTGTACAGCACATACAGCTAGCTTAACGTCAGGATCTCGTATTGACGAAGGCCTCGGTCTTGAGATGATCTACCAGTGGGTAGATCGCCTGGGTAGGTAAGCTGCACCAACCTCTCGACTTTCATTGCAAAGGCTTGAAGCGACTCATTAGCATTTTGCGTTCGGCACCTTAACTACATGCGGACCATCTTTCCTTTGTGTTCATCCCCAAATTTATGCTGTAGCTCCACCATTGAGTCGCTGTAATTGTTCCTGCAGCAGGCTGGCATTTTTCTAACATTTCTGAAGCTGCACCTTTTAAGGCCACAATTAGTTCCAGACTCTTTGCTCCATCGTCCCATCCATTTCTGTTGGCTACGGTATCGAATTGGAATTTGAATACTGATAAAGGTGTGGTACCATCAAAGCAAGGTGTTTTTACTCTGATAGAACTTTCTGGTACGATTCGCACTGGCTCGGGTCGTTGATACTGTAGACTGTTGATTTTCTCTTCTATTACATTAAATTTTTCGTCAACAGTCTTTTCTAAATTTGACACTCTTGCGTCGACGTCATCAACCCTTTCGCTCATCGTCTCATATATTTCAATACTCGCCAGAAAGTTCTGGTTTCCGGCTCTATAAATTTCTTTTACCTGCGCCAAAAGCCTATCGTTTTGTACTTGCATCTTTTTCTTCATGGCAGACCGCATTGTATTAATGTCCAAACTGCTTGTGGTCGCAGCGGCACTCATCTCAGGTACATTCTCATCATCAAATTCATGAGTATCTATATTTATACCGCACCTCTGAAATTTCTCAAACAGACGTTTCCGTAATTCGTTTTTACTACCAGTTGTTGAAAGCTCCAATGTTGTCTACTCGCGCTTGAGCCGGTCCACTTCAGTTCATGGAATTTCATTTATCTTTTTTTGTGTTTATTTATTTATTTATATTTATTTAATTTTATACATATAAGCAGTCTCACTTCTGACTCCAATGTTACGTTTTAACTTTTTTAAAACGTTTAAGTTGTTTTAAATTGCGTTGAATAAAATAAATAAGACGAATTTATGTTTTCTTCTATACAGTCGTTAATTAACACAATTATAACTATACAGTCTCCAACTTATTTAGTATACACCAATTTACTAAAGGTTGCTAAACTGTAACTGACTAACTAAGAATAATGCACCGCCTTTAATATAAAATTAGTATTAAATTCGAATGTTCTAGTAAAAATTAAAACCCTCTCAAATCTTCCAGGCAGATCCGTTAATCCAAATGTAAAATCCTAACACCAAAAATTTAACTAGTAACATTGTTAAATACACAATTGATAACACAAATAATAGGGTGATTCGGCATTGATGGGGTGAACGTACCCTTGAAACAAGCCAATAAAATAAATGTGATAATAAAATTTATAGCTCTATATGTACTAAGTTGGTGTATCTTTTTTTAGGAATATTTTTTTTCGAAACAATATAAAAAAATTAGTATCGATTTGTTGTTCAAAATTATTAAGGGACTTTTCGCTTAAATACAGTTAAAGAAAAAAGTATTTATACATCCTTTATATTAGCAGATCTTCAAACATTTAAAAAAGATTAAAAATCAGAGGGACAGAAGTATCTACATACTTTATTCTTCACTTCAAGTTTTTTGCTCAACTTAATTTAACATTTCTTTGTTTCAGTGTTTGACATTTCCAACTATGGAGAGGTACACTATTAAGCAACACGCTAAGATTGTTGAATCCTTTTACGAAAATGGGCGTTGAAATCAAAATGCATTTTGTGCATTTCGTGATTATTTTGGTCAGCAATTGATTCGTTAACAAGAAGAATTGCCGCATTTGACTTCTGAACCACGAGCATCTGGTCGATATTTTGTTTCACACATAATTGTCATAGATAATTTTCCGAAAACTTGTTGTCTTATTTACAATTAACATCGTGCGTTTTTGTTCAACCACCCTTTATTTGTAATTTTGTTATTATAAAATCAGTACTTTATGGGTTCCATGTCGTTTTAATCGTGCACCACAGCCTTTTAGACATCGATTGAAAAAATCAATTTTAAATTTAGAGGTATTGACATCTAGGCATCTTTCAAAGCTACAAAATTGCGGATTTATAGAAAAAACTTAACTTATATACATAAATGTTTTTAAATTTATATGATAAAAATACTCAAATAAAACAAAACCTTACATACATATACATTTTCAATTGACTCATTTTAGAGGAACCGGGGCGATATACATATACGAGTATACCGTCATTGTCAGAAAATAGTATACAGCCTCATGAACTATTTTTTCAAATAGATGCTCTAACTCCGTAAATTTCCAGCCGATTTTAAAAAAGAAATAGCATTTTATTCATAAATAAACACGTTGTTTAAAAAATCCAAAAATAGTACGGTTCCTATATAAAATAGCGTGTATAAACGTCTCTAAACTTGGAAGATTTATAAATTGTATAAAAATATGTTTGCTTAAGGTGCTTTTACACTATTATACCAGTCTTAAGATTTTCATTGGATTTTGTCTGACCAAAATCCAATGGTTTTTGTCTAACTGTCAAAAAAATTAAATAGAACATTTGCTTTTTACATTTTGCTTTTGCACTATCACACATCAAATAAAATGAAAAATCTTTGTAGTATAAAAACAGCTGTTCAGAATAAAAAAAATATATTTTATGTTTAAAATTTAAACGCAGTGACGATGAAAAAAGGCGAAAAACAAAAAATTGTGTTTTAAATTCATTCCCGCAAAAAGCCACCTTCGTATGTAATTTTTTAGTTATTTTTTATTGATGGCAGCAAATAATTCAACAGCTATTCGCAGGGATAGAAAAGTTGATAAGATCGTCCTTTCGTTTTATTAATTTGTCATACTGTGCACCGTTTTTAATAAATGTTTACGTCAAAAGGAAGAATCAGTAAAATTATGTGAAATTAATTTCAATTTCCATTCCTAACATTCTGTCTATGCTTCTGTAAAAACACAACTCTGATCAAATGACAAATATTATTGCTTAGAAAAATTTCTAAAAATGGAGAGAGCCATACGACTGTTAAATTTCTATCCGTATTTTTTGACATTTATTACATATTGTTTTCTCACTATTGTACTTTTTCATTTTATTTGAGTTTTTGAAATGTTGTTATAGTTATAAGATAGTGTAAAACCAGCTTTAGCCTTAAGTTTACTTAAGTTAAGTACAAACCATTTTAGAGGTCTGTTTTTCTCCACCAAAAAGCTTAAAATCGGTTAATATATAGCTAAGTTTTTAACTTTTAAGTGCTTGAGGGTGCAAAAACAGCCTTTTTTCTACCTGTAACTCTATGTTTTCTTTCTTGTCGCATAGGTTTTTGTCTTGTATATAAATATATATTTTTTTGACGCATAAAAATATAATTTTTTTCGTTTTTGTTGTATAACTTTAGTTGTTCTTATGGATTTTGTAAAGCATTAAATATTAAATACACATAAAATGTTTAAATTTATAGCATTTTAAATGGCTGAAATAAAATCTACATTCCAGACAACGAGGCTGTATACTATGTTAGGACTCTGACTGTATATATATTGTTCCGTTTTAACCTTTTTAAAACGTTTGAGTTCTTTCAAATTACGTTAAATAAAAATAAAACTACGAATTTATTATAGTTCTTTTTATTTCTACACTTTATCCTTACACCGAAATTTATTTAACTTCCACATTATACTAAACATTTTTATTTATATTTTAGCACTACTTTACTCCTTGACTGTTAACTTACGACTGACTGGCTATGCACAATGCGGCGCAATGCCTTTTAAAATAAATTTACATTAATTTTCAATGTTCTTGTATTTACTACAACTTTCTATTCATTTACGTTAATTTAAATAGCAAACCGACTCATTTTACTTCCTCATCAAGCTTTACTTAATTTGTGTTTTTTAATTAATGCATCCCATCTTCCAATATTTGATCCGCCATACATGTTTTCGCGACATGATTTGCTCTTTATGTCGTATGATTTTTAACTTACAAAAGGATCCCGACACAGGGGCTTCGAAAATATAAATTATGATTCTTTTAGTGCTGACTTATTATCTTTTGATTGGAGTCACGTTTTTTAAGATCATTCTGTTGATGCAATTGAACCATCTTGATCACAATTTGGGGTATATTTATAATAAACATGTTGGAATGAGAACCAAATTAGTTAGAAATGATAAAAAATTAGTTCACTTCAAAGGACTGCTGTTAATTCTAAAATTGGAAGAGCTACGTTTATGTTCTACAGTGGTAAATTTCGAACGTGTTTGGACTCACGGAAAAATGGAGGGAAAGTCGCAATATGAGTTTGGTAAATCATACAAATACTTTTACTCAGATAACTAACGTGGACAAGGTTTTTGGATATATATTTGCAACCTATACCATAGATATTAATTTTCCACAACAAGAATGGGAGTTAACTTTGTGCATTTTACACAGGATGAAGTTTTAAAGTAATTCCTTAATATTAAATCCAATGCTGTGGGTTATGATGGAATGCATCCAAACTTTATTATGCTAACACGCCCATATAAGCTAACTTACTTTACTCGTTTTTTCAATTTTTACTCGTTTTTTTTTCGCAAATATATATCTATATTTATATATATATATATATATATATATATATATATATATATATATATATATATATATACATATATATATATATATATATATATATATATACATATATATATATATATATATATATATATATATACATATATATATATATATATATATTTTAAAATCGGACAAAAGTTTTCGACCTATTGTTATATTGCCGTATTTATCAAAGGTGTTTGAAAAATAGGTATTTTCGCAAATTAGTCGTAATATATATATATATATATATATATATATATATATATATATATACTTATCAAAGGTGTTTGAAAAATAGGTATTTTCGCAAATTAGTCGTAATATATATATATATATATATATATATATATATACTTGCTCTCGTCCGCAAATATAACGTCATCCCACCAAGTTTCAGGCTTCTTAATGTACTCCCTGGCAAAACTCAAACGAGCTTTTCGGTTGCGTAAATTAACCAATGGCTTACGACGTGCTACTCGGCCATGAAAACCTTTTTTTCTTATGGTTCTTCGTATAGTGGATGCAGATATTTTCTCATTGAGCACCTCTGTGACTAATTTGGGAGCACTTAAGCGTGGGTTAGATTTTATTTTTCGCACAATTGAACTTTCTTCCCGCTTTATGAAGTGTATTCTTCCTTCATTCTTGTGCCTTCTGACAATATCCCCAACTGTATTTGGTTTCATATTCAGAATTTCAGCAACACCTTTGTACTTTTTACCTTTTTCATAATGGAAAATAACAAGTTTTCGCTGTTCTAAAGGAGTGTTTTTTCCTTTGCGCCCCATTTGTATAAGTTGCAGTGAAGTAGAATTTTGGACAGACAAGAAAGGAGGTGTTATGCACTTTTATTAAAACGTATCTCTATATTGCTGGAAAAGTAGCTGAATAACATGTTTTTTTGCAAATAGCATATAAATAGGGGAAAAACGAATATTAATTGCGCTTAGTAAACAGAATTAACAAACTTTGATCGATTTATCACGGTTGCAGGGTTACCATAGAGCCATTTTTTCTATATATTTGAATACTCATACTGACAACATTTATTTAAGTTTTTGCTATTCTTCTGATTACCTATCCATTTCGCTAATGCCAGGGTGTTATTATCGATAAACTCAAAAACCGAATATTAATGACACTAACTGTATATATATATATATATATATATATATATATATATATATATATATATATATATATATATATATATATATATATTAACGCGAAACCATATCCATATAACCATGGCATATATATATATATATATATATATATATATATATATATATATATATATATATATATATATATATTTTATATATTATATATATATATTATTATATGTTGTATTGTATCGTTGTTAACTAAAAGGCAATCTGGATTCATATCCAAACATAGCTTCCTTAGTACTTTGGTTGATGTAACCGAGAAAATTAGATGCCCAATTGATAAACGAAACTCAGTGTCATTTCTTATTCTACTTAATCATTCAAACGATATACTTGTGTAATTTTTCCACAACTGCATTAAAACTGCTCTCATTGTATCTGAGCGATAGAAGTCAAAGTGCTTACCATAATTTGAATATTTCCTAAAACTGTTCCACTATGATATTCTATTTATGCTAACGACCTTCCATTGCAAGTAAAGCATTACCAAATACAAATTTATTCCGATAATGTACAGATATATACAACCAAGGAAAAAAGTATACATTATACACCCTACGATTTTGAAGTTTTAGAGAATTAGTGGCGAAATTTGAAAAAGATGTTATACCAATATTTAATGTATTTATGATAAGGATTATTTGAATAAAAAATAATATGGAAAAAATATAACTTATAAGTTATTAGGGAAAACCATAATAATTAGCTGGAGAAAAGTCTACATACAACGTGCAACTATTAATATTAAATAGAAATGTAAATACAAAGAAAGCGAAATAATAGTTAACTTAGTTGATTTATTCAAATTTGCAAGCATTACAATTGTTAAAGTTTACAGAGTGATAATAAAAGAAGATATTATTTAAATATATATCCTCGAAAACGGCAAATCGAAAAGAGATATATATTTCAGTTTAAAATATGGTAGTAAATCTCCAAAAGAATAATAAATCATATAAAATATAAAAACTGCTAAGACAACAAAATACAAAATACATACAGAAATTATAACAAAAATAGTAGTACCAAAAAATAAGCCACTATCTGGCAGACATAAGAAGCTTTCGAGACGTTATGTTACGCAAGAAGTCACTAATTTCAGTAAAGAATCGTGAACTTCGTCTCGAGTTTGCTAAAGTGCATGTAGACAAGAGTATGGATTTTTTAATCATGTCATACTCACCGACGAGAGTAATTATAACATTTTCGGAAAAGAATAAAATATGTTTTTAAAATAACGGTTCGTTACGTTTTCGAAATTCAAGCAGACCATTTATAAGAGCTTTTTGATAAATGTTTGAATATAAAAACAATATTTAAACACTTTTGATATAAGTGTTCCTATTATTTTTCACATGACTATATGTATGACCAAAACACTCCAAGTTTTTATTTTCTTATTATAATATTTAATAAAAAACTTAAAAAAAAACAAATTTTCCACAATAAAATTCAGAATAAATAAAAAAATTATAAAAATGTAAAAAACTTTTAATTCTTTAGCTCACAAAAGTTTGCTGACGACTGTATTAAACAATGGTTTATAAATTTTTTAATATCTGACGCATCTTTTTAACTTTACAACCTAATCTATTAGGCATCGGTTAAAGCAGTTTTTTGGTTAATTCTGGAGAAACCTTCTCCCATTCTTCCGTTAAAATTGAC
Organism: Wohlfahrtia magnifica; assembly: GCA_023159175.1. NCBI lineage: Eukaryota > Metazoa > Arthropoda > Insecta > Diptera > Sarcophagidae > Wohlfahrtia > Wohlfahrtia magnifica. Next base: position 45,735 of record JAKWBJ010000323.1, on the reverse strand, counting down.
GTAAAGTGCTGAACAGATGATGACTTCGTTTTTTGTGCTTGTGTCTTTAATATGCCCACAGATATTCAATAAACTTAAGTTTAGTAAACCGAAGTGGCTACACAACCTCACTAATATAGAAGAATGCTTGAGGCTTATGTTATCCATATGTGAATATCCATTATCCTGATACAGCTTTCGGTGTTTGGAAGAAATTCCCCCTTTAAAATATCGTGGTAAATACGAGAATTCATTATTCCGGCTATGAACTTTAACCTACTGACACCTTTTGCCGACATCCAATCTTTACCATGACTTGTCCGCCGCCGTGCTAGACAGTAGATCTCAGACTTTTTGTAGCTAAAGCAGAACTGAGCTTCATTGATACTTTCCATATTCCAAAGTTCCGAAAACGAAATGTAATGAAAACAATTAACAATTAAATTGAATTAATTAATTAATCATTTTCGGAAGTATTCGGTATTAGAAGGAAGAGCAGCACATCACATTTTACAAATTTATGGTGTCAGATCTGACAATCTATTGAAGTGCCGAATGCTATTTTTTCCACATAAAATCATACACATGTAATCAGCGACCACCTACCTTATCTATATCAAAATATACAACTCTCAAGTTCGAATAGAGGAAACAGGATAAATGCTATAAAGTATAAGAGGCCATGTATGAGCAATAATTCTTTATTAATTCTATACGTCTTTGGAGCCAACTTCCCTCTAAGATACAATTTAAACCATTTCAAAACTGCTATATTTAAGAACTTTTCTTAATTATTCTCTTCTATATTGATAATTATTAATATATGTCAATTCGAATTATTTTTTTATTCAGATATTTAATACTTCAATTGATAATTTTTTAATTACTATTGTTTAATTGCTACATCTTGTTTATTATTTTTTTGTAATTTTAGATTTAATTTTTTGTTTTTCCTCTTTAGTTTTTTTTTTTTAATTAATGATCTTACATATATACATATAATAAATTCTCTAACCAATACTTTAATACAAAAAATATTCTTGTTGTATTGAATTAACCAAATAAATGCATAAATAAAGATGGAATGTAAGATCCCAACACCCAAAAATCGAACTGCCAAAACTGCTAAATAAGCAATTGGTAACACACAAACTACAGGGTGATTCAGCATTGACAGGGTGATCCCAACCTTAAAACAAACCAATAGAATATATTGCATGATAAAGTTTGTAGCTATAAGATAATTTTATGCGGCTTCCCTCTATCGGAAAAGCGATAGTTATGAGCAGTGTTTTCCCATTTGTCATATCTCCATGGTGACGCAAATCTTAATCTTCTGAGCAGTGGCCTACAGTGTCTTTGAAAATGACCTCTCTTGCCACAATTTTGGCACCTGACTCTTGCCCTTTGTTCGTTTTCAGCCATCCATTAGCCGATCTACCATCTCTTTGATAGCAGTAATGAATGGGATGTGATATAGCAGATAAGGTAAAGTCCTGAATGCGATAAACCTATCGCACGCCAGAACGATTCTTATTCTGCTGTATTCAACTTGACACACAGCCTACTCGTTGCCACTTCTGGATCGAAAAGTAGCATCCGCTTGATTGTAACCAATATGTGCAGCGCAATCTAATCCCCTGGATTCTAAACATTTGGGTTGTGCGTAGGACTTGGAACACACCCGATAAAAATTCTATCCAATGAAAGCCAAAGCAAAATCCGAAAATTATTCCCCCATAGTTGACGACCACTGCAAACGTATTAAGGACAATGATTTGAGAATTGGCACCTTGAGTGTGCGGTCTCTTCATAGGGTAGGTGCTATTGACCATCTGGCAGATGTTATTATTATTATTATTATTATTATTATTATTATTATTATTATTATTATTATTATTATTATTATTATTATTATTATTATTATTATTATTATTATTATTATTATTATTATTATTATTATTATTATTATTATTATTATTATTATTATTATTATTATTATTATTATTATTATTATTATTATTATTATTATTATTATTATTATTATTATTATTATTATTATTATTATTATTATTATTATTATTATTATTATTATTATTATTATTATTATTATTATTATTATTATTATTATTATTATTATTATTATTATTATTATTATTATTATTATTATTATTATTATTATTATTATTATTATTATTATTATTATTATTATTATTATTATTATTATTATTATTATTATTATTATTATTATTATTATTATTATTATTATTATTATTATTATTATTATTATTATTATTATTATTATTATTATTATTATTATTATTATTATTATTATTATTATTATTATTATTATTATTATTATTATTATTATTATTATTATTATTATTATTATTATTATTATTATTATTATTATTATTATTATTATTATTATTATTATTATTATTATTATTATTATTATTATTATTATTATTATTATTATTATTATTATTATTATTATTATTATTATTATTATTATTATTATTATTATTATTATTATTATTATTATTATTATTATTATTATTATTATTATTATTATTATTATTATTATTATTATTATTATTATTATTATTATTATTATTATTATTATTATTATTATTATTATTATTATTATTATTATTATTATTATTATTATTATTATTATTATTATTATTATTATTATTATTATTATTATTATTATTATTATTATTATTATTATTATTATTATTATTATTATTATTATTATTATTATTATTATTATTATTATTATTATTATTATTATTATTATTATTATTATTATTATATGTATTATTATATGTATATGTATATGTATATGTATATGTATATGTATATGTATATGTATATGTATATATGTATATGTATATGTATATGTATATGTATATGTATATGTATATGTATATGTATATGTATATGTATATGTATATGTATATGTATATGTATATGTATATGTATATGTATATGTATATGTATATGTATATGTATATGTATATGTATATGTATATGTATATGTATATGTATATGTATATGTATATGTATATGTATATGTATATGTATATGTATATGTATATGTATATGTATATGTATATGTATATGTATATGTATATGTATATGTATATGTATATGTATATGTATATGTATATGTATATGTATATGTATATGTATATGTATATGTATATGTATATGTATATGTATATGTATATGTATATGTATATGTATATGTATATGTATATGTATATGTATATGTATATGTATATGTATATGTATATGTATATGTATATGTATATGTATATGTATATGTATATGTATATGTATATGTATATGTATATGTATATGTATATGTATATGTATATGTATATGTATATGTATATGTATATGTATATGTATATGTATATGTATATGTATATGTATATGTATATGTATATGTATATGTATATGTATATGTATATGTATATGTATATGTATATGTATATGTATATGTATATGTATATGTATATGTATATGTATATGTATATGTATATGTATATGTATATGTATATGTATATGTATATGTATATGTATATGTATATGTATATGTATATGTATATGTATATGTATATGTATATGTATATGTATATGTATATGTATATGTATATGTATATGTATATGTATATGTATATGTATATGTATATGTATATGTATATGTATATGTATATGTATATGTATATGTATATGTATATGTATATGTATATGTATATGTATATGTATATGTATATGTATATGTATATGTATATGTATATGTATATGTATATGTATATGTATATGTATATGTATATGTATATGTATATGTATATGTATATGTATATGTATATGTATATGTATATGTATATGTATATGTATATGTATATGTATATGTATATGTATATGTATATGTATATGTATATGTATATGTATATGTATATGTATATGTATATGTATATGTATATGTATATGTATATGTATATGTATATGTATATGTATATGTATATGTATATGTATATGTATATGTATATGTATATGTATATGTATATGTATATGTATATGTATATGTATATGTATATGTATATGTATATGTATATGTATATGTATATGTATATGTATATGTATATGTATATGTATATGTATATGTATATGTATATGTATATGTATATGTATATGTATATGTATATGTATATGTATATGTATATGTATATGTATATGTATATGTATATGTATATGTATATGTATATGTATATGTATATGTATATGTATATGTATATGTATATGTATATGTATATGTATATGTATATGTATATGTATATGTATATGTATATGTATATGTATATGTATATGTATATGTATATGTATATGTATATGTATATGTATATGTATATGTATATGTATATGTATATGTATATGTATATGTATATGTATATGTATATGTATATGTATATGTATATGTATATGTATATGTATATGTATATGTATATGTATATGTATATGTATATGTATATGTATATGTATATGTATATGTATATGTATATGTATATGTATATGTATATGTATATGTATATGTATATGTATATGTATATGTATATGTATATGTATATGTATATGTATATGTATATGTATATGTATATGTATATGTATATGTATATGTATATGTATATGTATATGTATATGTATATGTATATGTATATGTATATGTATATGTATATGTATATGTATATGTATATGTATATGTATATGTATATGTATATGTATATGTATATGTATATGTATATGTATATGTATATGTATATGTATATGTATATGTATATGTATATGTATATGTATATGTATATGTATATGTATATGTATATGTATATGTATATGTATATGTATATGTATATGTATATGTATATGTATATGTATATGTATATGTATATGTATATGTATATGTATATGTATATGTATATGTATATGTATATGTATATGTATATGTATATGTATATGTATATGTATATGTATATGTATATGTATATGTATATGTATATGTATATGTATATGTATATGTATATGTATATGTATATGTATATGTATATGTATATGTATATGTATATGTATATGTATATGTATATGTATACATTTATACATTTGTCTATTTATCTATGTATATATATATTTTATCCATTTGTATATAGATAAATATAGATAAATAAATAATAATAATAATAATAATAATAATAATAATAATAATAATAATAATAATAATAATAATAATAATAATAATAATAATAATAATAATAATAATAATAATAATAATAATAATAATAATAATAATAATAATAATAATAATAATAATAATAATAATAATAATAATAATAATAATAATAATAATAATAATAATAATAATAATAATAATAATAATAATAATAATAATAATAATAATAATAATAATAATAATAATAATAATAATAATAATAATAATAATAATAATAATAATAATAATAATAATAATAATAATAATAATAATAATAATAATAATAATAATAATAATAATAATAATAATAATAATAATAATAATAATAATAATAATAATAAATAATAATAATAATAATAATAATAATAATAATAATAATAATAATAATAATAATAATAATAATAATAATAATAATAATAATAATAATAATAATAATAATAATAATAATAATAATAATAATAATAATAATAATAATAATAATAATAATAATAATAATAATAATAATAATAATAATAATAATAATAATAATAATAATAATAATAATAATAATAATAATAATAATAATAATAATAATAATAATAATAATAATAATAATAATAATAATAATAATAATAATAATAATAATAATAATAATAATAATAATAATAATAATAATAATAATAATAATAATAATAATAATAATAATAATAATAATAATAATAATAATAATAATAATAATAATAATAATAATAATAATAATAATAATAATAATAATAATAATAATAATAATAATAATAATAATAATAATAATAATAATAATAATAATAATAATAATAATAATAATAATAATAATAATAATAATAATAATAATAATAATAATAATAATAATAATAATAATAATAATAATAATAATAATAATAATAATAATAATAATAATAAAAATAATAATAAATAAATATATATATATATATATATATATATATATATATATATATATATATATATATATATATATATTTCTATCATCGAATCTTTCGCTTGCAGCATTATATATTTTATCCATTTGTATATAGAGGTGATCCTTGAAAACAAAGTTCAAGAGCAGAAATATATTTGCATATATTTGTCTAGCAGACACCAATAAACCCAAAAAGGCTGTTTGCGCCGTTATATCATGTAAGAAAAAAGAGTTTAAAATAAATTGTTGCTCAGAATTCAAAAAAATATCATAATAAATAACAAGGTAGGCCCTTAAACTAGAAACAGAAATAATTTATCAGGTTTAAAAAACGGAATTTAGAAAATATAGAGCTTTGAAAAGGTGTCTGGTATTCTACCACGTCAGTAGAATAGTGAAAGTTAAACCACGCCAGTCGCAGAGGATTAATTCTTTAAATTTAAATATCGTAGAATAGTGAAAGTTAAACCACGTCAGTCACAGAGGATTAATTCTATAAATTTAAATACCGTTGTTGCCTCCAAGACACAATTGGATCTGTTTTTCGCTCAGAAGTTCTACACTGATGAAATAATGGGTTTACCGCAAAAGTGGCAACATAATGTAAAAGCTCGTTTTAAATATAAGTAAGCACTTAATTTTTAGTTAAATTTGTAAATGATTTTCCTCAGACACCTATTTTAAAAATTTAATTATAAATATTTTACATATACTAAAACTTCACTAAAGAAAACTTTAAAAAATTGTGGCTTAAGGAATCTTGACAATCTATAATTTGTCTTGATTCTTGACAAGCTCTAAATATTTTTGTAAGTCAAGCGAAATCAAGGCCATCTGGCAATCCTATTCACACCGCAGCTAATGTATAGCTGCACATCATCAGCATACGTATGTACGTATTTGACAATGTTTTACATAAATCGGAAGATCATTAGTTTATATAGAATATAAGATTGGGCCAAGTATAAAGCCATGTGGTAAACCCCTAGGCGTTGAACAATTAAGCAACAACTAAACAAAAAGCCGCCATTACAAATCTGCTGAAAAAAATTATACAAGTGTTACCTGTAAAAGTGCAATTTAAAGTTTTGTTATAAATTTATAAATAAAACATGACCAGTGTTGCCACAATTGATAGAATTTTACCAAAATTGGTAGAATATTTTTCGTTTGGTAGGATAGTAGGCTAAATAGAATTTTGCTAGATTTTTGCTTGAGTTTGAAAATTAAAAAATCACTATGTTAATAAAATTTGTTGATCCTATCCATTTTGCTTTCTATAAAGGTAAAGCAAACAAGCAAGTATCAGAAAACTCTACAAAGCTAGCTACAAGGTACATATTAGTTGTCATAAAAACTTATTAGTAACAGCAAATAACCGAATAACATTGCCGTATTTTCTATAATTTAGTTTCAATATAAACCTATTAAAATAAAATAAATTTAAACGTTTTATGTTTCTTTAAAACAGTACTTAAGGCTTTACAAAATAAAAACAAAAGAATTCTTGCAGTAACTGAAGTTATGTAACAAATATAGAAGGTACTCTATATTTTAAGCGTCAAATAATTGTAAAATCACTACACTAAATTGGCGATTTCATATAATAAAAAATTTTGTTAAATTCTATTATTTGCATTAGTTTTATATTTTTTGTGGTTATTAATTATTTATTGCCTCAAATATTATCATCATCACTAGGCACTATTGCAAGACTCTGCGACTCAAGGGATCTATTGCGCCCTTTCCAGCCTAGAGTTTGTTCAACAGATCTGCTGATTTCACATTAATAAAAATCGTTTATACCAGCAGTAATTTAGAAGTGACTAAAACCAAAGATGTTGCTTTCTGAAAAGATGTTCTACTTAGCGACGAAATCAATTTTCCTCTGATAGGCCAATAATAACTCACAATAATATGGAGAATCAAAAACAAAGAACTTTCAGAATAAAATTTTTTATCCAGAGGGAAGTTCTATGGAGGTTTTGGTAATAACGTGAATTAAATGGATTGTTTAAACATATTCAAAAAAGAATTTGGTAACCGATGTGAAGAAATTCGACAGGAATCTTGATTCCTTTGACAAGACAATGATTCTAAGCACACTACAAGAAAAGTTAAAAGTAGTTTCTCTTTCGCACTTCTAAGATAAAGTGACGTCATTCCTAATACTTGAATTTAAGCCCAATTGTACATTTCCGGGAGCATTTTGATCATTAGATTCGAAAAACGACTATTTTTAATAAGAGAATAATCCTTTATGACAAAGGAATGGTAGAAAATCCATCCGAACTCACAAAAAACCTAGCGTAATCTATTTCGCAAAGATCACATTATGTTGTTTAGGCCCAAGAAGAAGAAACCGAATACTAAAATATTCTCTCCTTTAAGAATTGTTTTCTTATACACTTCACAGCGTATACATTTAGACATACATACAGTGAGAAAATAAGGATGTACACTTTATTTCGCCACTTACAGTATATCAACATTTCAAAAAATGTCAGTACAAAATTTTATTCATATCAAAAATAGTTTTTTTTTTTGGTTTTTAAAAGTTGGTAGATTTATATCGATTTTGGTAAATTTTTTTTACCAATTTTGGTAGAATTAACATTTTTTCAGTGGCAACGCTAAACACGACTAAAAATGTAATGAAAAATAATACATAATTAAAAAAGCATATTAAAAATAATACACTTATTGTGTTTCTTTGATAGCTGTCAGTAATTTATGAATTGTTATAAGATTAACAGAAATATGGTTCCACTTCTCAAACATTAACATTAATATGAAAAAATTACTTTTCTCATTCTGCTGACGTTCTCTCAGATATTATGTTAGAGTTAGTCGCAGGTGTAGACGCTGTGTTAGTGTTAGGAAGATGGAGAGATCCACGCTCTTTGCCACGATGCATTTTGGGCAGTCTGACTAGACTTTAACATGGCATAAAGCTAAAAACAGCAAAATTTTTTAATTGTTTTTAAACATATATTTTAGATATTGGATATTACATATGGTTAATGAAGCACTATCTATATAGATTGTTTTCTTTAAATCTAAAGTAAAAACAACTGTTTACTTTATAAGCTAAATATCATTTCTAAACCTATTTGAGTATCAAAGTCAAACTATTAATTCAACAAAAATTTATATAAGAATTTAAATGTAATTTAGAGAAATGTATAAAATCTTAGTTTAAGCCGATAGAACGATCTATATGGTTGAATATTTAATTTATTTTATTTAATTTTGGTATACTCTCTGTAACATATCGCCGGATCTTATGAATAAATTATTCAATATTGGCTTCCAGTGCGTCAATCGTTGCGGACCTGCTTTAGACAGGATCCTTAATATAGCTCCACAAAAAATAGTCTAAAGGTGTTATGTGTTAAATATGTTTGAAAGTTACATGTTACACAAAACCAGCTGAGTTGGCAAAAAGAAAGTCGCTAAAAAAAATCACCTGATACATAAAAGTAGACAACTTTCAGTTTAATACATTTTTCAAATCCATATTCACCTCTTAGTTATTTTTCAAGACAGAAGAACATCCAGCTAACGAAATTGAATATGCTGTTTTTCAAAGTTGATCTGGGGGAAAACGGGCCAAATTAGTAATATGAGTGCTCGCTTGATATTGCATATATATTAAATTGGCCAACCTAAAGGTATGCGAATAAAACTAAAAAATAATTTCGTTTTTTCAGTTTTTTTTTTTATTAGCCAATCACATGTAAATTACTGAATTGATTTTGTTGAAATTTAAAGCACGAGTACATAGATGCCGCTTAGGAAAGTGCAGAACTAGATTTTTTTTTAAACTGACATCTGAGACATAAATATCGGGGAATAATGAGTGACTTTTCGTCTGAAATGATACATTTTTTTTAAAGCAATTTTTTGATTGCTAATAGTCATCATCCACTTCAAACGTTGTCTTGAATTTTTCTTATAAAAACAAATGCTGATAGAATCATGGCAAAGGGGAATGTTAATCTTATTTATAATAAAGGGTGGGCAAATTTGAGGTTGGGAAGTAAATTGGCTTAAGAAAAAATTTTTTGACAAATTCAATTTTATTCATACCAATATAAAAGATGGGAATTAATAATGGAATATGATGTCGGGCAAATGTCCACCCCTAGCACGTCAGCAGACGTCCGCTCGTTTCACAACATTTTGAACTACATTTTGCAACAGAATTTCGCTTATCTCTTCAATGCAGCGCCGAATTTCGCCTTTCAGAGTGTCAGTTGTTTGTGGTTTGTTCACGTAAACCCGGTCTTTCAAATGGTCCCAAAGAAAATAATCCAGTTTAGTTAAATCACAAGAACGAGGCGGCCAATTGATATCGCCATATCGAGAAATTACGCGAGCGGGAAATTTCTCATGGAATAACTGAATTGTTTGGTTGGCTGTGTGATTTGTGACACCGTCCTGTTGAAACCAAAGGCCACTGACGTCAACATAAACTAATTGTGGCCAAAAAAATTAGTTATCATGGCTTAGAAGCGCAGAGAATTCATAGTGATGGCACATCCTTGCTTATTTTCGAAAAAATGCGGGGCAATAATTCCGCCTAACTACAAACCGCACCATACGGTCTTTCTGTGGATGTAATGGTTTTTCGAGAACTATTTGTGGATTTTGTGAGCCCAAATGCAATAATTTTACTTGTTTATATAACTGCCTCATTGAAAATGGACCTCATCATTAAAGATGATTTTATTGAAACATGTGGTTCAAAATTTTGTGGAAAGAGCAACCGTTTACCGATGTGATAGAGGTGGAAATTTGCCCGACGTCATATTCCATCATTAATTCACATATTTCTATTTTATATTGGTATGAAAAAAACTGAATTTGTCAAAAAAAAAAATTTGCTTTTGAGCCAAATGTACTTCCTAAGCTCAAATTTGCGCACCCTTTATATGTATATAGATTCCCGAACAAGATAGCTTTAAATAAATTTGTAGAATAAATATTTAGTAAATTTTGTTATTATTTGGCCAATTTCTATACCAGCCATTAGCCAATATTTAATCTTATATACAGTTAGTGTCATTACTATTCGGTTTTATTAAAGAGATATGTTTAACTGATTCGTCCTAAGCTACATGTATATCTTTTTTAACATTTTTCTCTTTTCATTAATAGTTTATTTAGACACTTGAAAGTTCACATTTGTATTTAGAAAAAAAGAATAACTATATAACAAAAAAAAACTAAATTAATTCAGGTGGCATACAATATTGCACGTCAATAATATTCGGTTTTCTTTGAAAAGTAACAAATAATACATTAGAAAAATGGTTTTATATAAAATTCAGTATTTTGTTGGATAACCCTTTTGTTTTATAACTTCACTTAGACGGTTTGACATGTTTTTTACTATTTTAGCTGTATAAGCTGCAGGAATACGATCCCATTCTTCCTGAAGCCGCAATTTCAAGTCTTCAATGGATGTTATTTTGTAGTTGCGGATTCGCCTGTCCAGCTCATCCCATAAATTCTCAATCAGATTGAGGTCTGGGATTTGTGTAGGTGGATGGAGAACTTTAGGGCAGTTATAGAGCAACCATTCTTGAATTAAACGCGACTTGTGCTTTGGGTCGTTATCTTGGTAGAATTTAAAAAATCTAATACGCCCAGCTTATTTGCACTTTCTTTCAAATTTTGACGGAGGATATTCAAATATGATTCCTTATTCATAATTCCACTGATAAAAACTAATTTTTCCGTCCCTTTAGCTCCCATACAACCCCACACCATAACATGTCCATTTCCATGTTTTACGGTTGGTTTTAAATTTTGTGGTTGTAGCTCCTCATTTGGCTTCCGCCACACCATTACACGCCCATCGGATCCAAATACGTTATACTTGCTCTCGTCCGCAAATATAACGTCATCCCACCAAGTTTCAGGCTTCTTAATGTACTCCCTGGCAAAACTCAAACGAGCTTTTCGGTTGCGTAAATTAACCAATGGCTTACGACGTGCTACTCGGCCATGAAAACCTTTCTTTCTTATGGTTCTTCGTATAGTAGATGCAGATATTTTCTTTTTAAACTCATTGAGCACCTTTGTGATTAATTTGGAAGCACTTAAGCGTGGGTTAGATTTTATTTTTCGCACAATTGAACTTTCTTCCCGCTCGGTCAATTTTTTTGGCTGACCTGTCTGCTTTATGAAGTGTATTCTTCCTTAATTTTTGTGCCTTCTGACAATGTCCCCAACTGTATTTGGTTTCATATTCAGAATTTCAGCAATCTCTTTGTACTTTTTACCTTTTTCATTATGGAAAATAACAAGTTTTCGCTGTTGCGCCCCGTTTGTACCATTTGCAGTGAAGTAGAATTTTCGACAGACAAGAAAGGAGGTGTTATGCACTTTTATTAAAACGTATCTCTATATTGCTGGGAAAGTAGCTGATTAACATGTTTTTTGCAAATAGCATATAAGTAGGGGAAAAACCGAATATTAATGGCACAGAGTTAACAAACTTTGAACGATTTATCACGGTTGCAGGGTTACCATAGAGCCATTTTTTCCATATATTTGAATACTCATACTGACAACATTTATTTAAGTTTTTGCTATTCTTCTGATTACCTATCCATTTCGCTAATGCCAGGGTGTTATTATCGATAAACTTAAAAACCGAATATTAATGACACTAACTGTATATGAGAGTTGTGCAGAACCTGAAAAAAAGAGTCCGACCTAAGCGTTGCTTGAATTGAAACTTCTTGGCCAAATATAGTCAATTTTTTAGCGGATCCAAGATGTGCTTTACCGATGTAATGGTCAAACCTTAATTAAGACTTCTTTCGTCTAATATTCTCATTATCTTTCCTTTTTTCATCCCACGTAATATTCACTTTAAAAAATTCGATTTCGTTGAGTTTCAGTGATAACAATCCGACCAATAAAATTTCTTTGATCAATGAATACGGCTCCTTTTCTAATTGATTTTCAGCTACTATATTGTTAATTTTATTTACCCAGTAATAGCGAGGTGCCTCTTTGATATCGAAACAATCTTGACAATTTTTTTGCTTCTGGGCTCAGCGTTCACTCAGCATTCTATTCACATACATTGCAATTTTTCAGCATATTTTTGTAGCTTCTTTTAATTTTTATATCAAAAAAATATCACATGTCGTATTTCTTCAGACATTTTACATATTTTGAGATATAATGTACACATATAATTTTAATATAACATTTTACACGAGCGGCGTATTTAAAAACTCTATTGACCAAAAATATAAATTGAAATGTCATCTTTTAAACAAGTGCTCCATTTGCACAGTATATTTTTGCCTGATTTATGGAAAAAAAATTATGTGACTAATAAGCAAAACACAGTCAATTAATTTCAAAATAGCAAAAGAACAAAATCAGAAAAAAAATTAAATTTCATAACTAACTTCTTGAGGCATTAAAAGAAGCCAGTCTATAATCAGATTAATTTTCTGCTTATGAAGTTTTCTGTTTTCTGACAAAAACTGTTGCACTTCCTTTGTTGTTTGACATTAAACGTAGTTAAAAATTAAGATAGGTCAAAGAATTTTAAAGGCAATATTTTCAGGGATAACCATAACACCCTTTCTTTGTATTAAATTTAAATGTAAAGGGTCTGCCATCTAACGTTTTTTTCAACTAGTGCTTATTTCGTGCATGCTAACACTTAGCTCAGGTTTGATTTGACAGATAATTAGTTTTATCCTTTCGCTGAACGAATATGGTTGTATATAAGCTTGAATAACACTGGAAATCTGGGCCTGCGATCGACTTACAGAAGATGCCGATTTTGTCAAAAAATCATCTTTTCAGATCAAGCTCATTTTGATCTTGGCGGGTATGTAAACAAGCAAAATTGTCGTATTTGGGGCACAGAAAACCCGCATTTTTTTAATGTGTTTTTGACGGTTGCAAACATTTTCGGCATATTGTCGACAATTCAATGTTTGTTTTAATAATTGAGGTAATACTGAGTCGTTCCACTTAAATGGTCAGATAATGTAAAACTTTATACCACTTGCATAGACCGACATTACTACTACCAGGATATAAAACAGATCTCATCAATTTCATTGGTACCATAACGTTCATTAATCGTTGTCGATTGCCTTTTAAATGACATTATGTATAATATAACCTCTCTAATGGAGAAGAAAATTCTGTTTGGTTAGGATATCGCCAGGTGTTACCCGTTGTGGAAAACGCTAATGGAACAACCGTTGTTGAAGATATGGAGAAAAGATCAACCTTATGTTGAAAATAATAAGTAAAGATTTATTTTAGTTCTGATTGTAGTGAACAGAAGGCAATAGATAATGCTCAGTTGTACCCAACGGATATTTTAAGTAAATTAAATCCATCCGGTTCACAAATTGATTTTAAAGTATTATGCAATTATAATGCTAATTCGAAATTTTAATGCTAAACAGGGTCTAATGATGTACAGTGTACACCTTCTGAACCAATTGTGTCTTTTCGAATGATATAATAATAATAACTTTCGTTGGCTATTAATAAGGTGTTACCCGTTGTGGAAAACGCTAATGGAACAACCGTTGTTGAAAATATGGAGAAAAGATCAACCTTATGTTGAAAATAATAAGTAAAGATTTATTTTAGTTCTGATTGTAGTGAACAGAAGGCAATAGATAATGCTCAGTTGTACCCAACGGATATTTTAAGTAAATTAAATCCATCCGGTTCACAAATTGATTTTAAAGTATTATGCAATTATAATGCTAATTCGAAATTTTAATGCTAAACAGGGTCTAATGATGTACAGTGTACACCTTCTGAACCAATTGTGTCTTTTCGAATGATATAATAATAATAACTTTCGTTGGCTATTAATAAGGTGTTACCCGTTGTGGAAAACGCTAATGGAACAACCGTTGTTGAAAATATGGAGAAAAGATCAACCTTATGTTGAAAATAATAAGTAAAGATTTATTTTAGTTCTGATTGTAGTGAACAGAAGGCAATAGATAATGCTCAGTTGTACCCAACGGATATTTTAAGTAAATTAAATCCATCCGGTTCACAAATTGATTTTAAGGTATTATGCAATTATAATGCTAATTCGAAATTTTAATGCTAAACAGGGTCTAATGATGTACAGTGTACACCTTCTGAACCAATTGTGTCTTTTCGAATGATATAATAATAATAACTTTCGTTGGCTATTAATAAGGCATATATGGTCAAGCTCTGGTTTATCGACATAACACTTGTCTTTAATGGCGCCCTAGAGCAACGGTGTGAATCGCAGCATCTTGGCGTCCAACTGGTCACCATTTCATTAAACGGCCAACAAACGTTTGACGCAATAAATCGATTGTGGCATGAGATGTTTGGCAAGTTGTACCACCTGTTGAAACTAAACATCGTTCACATATACCAAGAACAGCGGGCACAAAAAAATCGGTTATCATGGTGCGATAGGTGCCTCCATTGACCGTAATGGTTGCGAAATATGAAATATAGGCCAATAATGCCTTCGCTGCACAAGCAGCTCCAAATAACTCGTAATGGGTGCATTGCCTTCTGTAAGACCTCGTTTGGGTTTTCTGAGCCCCATATACGGCAATTTTGTGACTAACGTACCCACCAAGATGAAAATGAGCTTTATCCGAAAAGATGACTTTAAATGATGATAAATTTCCAATAAATCCTAACGTTGCTCAAGCGTAAAATGATTCATTTCGTTCAGTGGAGATAATATACTGAATTTTATGACAGAATAGAACGACATAAGTATTGCCAGATTTGAAAACCGCTGGTTAAAATTTAAACTTTTAAATTGGCCACCCTATATATGCATTTAGTTAAAGTTCTTTTATGTTTTGCTGATAGTGATGATGGTGGACATTTGACCGACATCATATTCCATTATTAATTCCCATATTTTTATTTTATATTGGTATGAATAAAACTGAATTTGTAAAAAATGTCTTTTTAAGCCAGTTTACTTCCTAACCTCAAATTTGCCCGCCCTTTAATAGTGGAAAAGTGATAACAAATTACCAGCTTTGTGTTGCAAGACTTGCTGTATTCGACTCGTTTACGACTCTACTAAATAGTCAGGGGTATTTCAGAATCCAGGACAGAATTATTATTTATCAGAATTGAAAATCGATTCTGATATGAAATTGTGTTATGGGATCGTCTTGGATTTGCCTTGTTTCGAACATAAACAAAATCAATATTCGAAACAGCTGTTATGGTTTTTGGTTCGCAACGTTTGTATTTTTTTTTTTTTTGTTATATTTACATGTTGTTAGTTTTGCCTATAATCGGTGGTGTATAAAATTTTTTTAATATCTAATTTGTGTTTTAATGATTTAGTGGTAAATAAATTAATTTAGTGGTAATAATTTAGCAAAATTAAAATGGTAGAGGCTGTGACAAAATTTGTATTAATGGGTAAAGGGTATTGTGAAAAAATCAATAGAATAATTTAAAGGGAGGTGATTTTAAATATTTGTGGAATTAGATATAAGAGTCTGCCCGACTTTTGATGTGAACACAAATTTGGAGTTTTTTACTTTGGTTTGTTTATAAAGTTGCGTTAGACTGCTTTTACAATGCGGCAATTGATGGGCAGGTAATTTTTTGCATTCTCTTTTGATGTATCCTAAGCCTTTTACAAACAAGAAATTAATTGACGGACATAAATTTGTCATTTATACTTCTTGCTATTCTTTCACATGAAACATTATTAAAGCCACAATGAAATGAGAAAAAAAATGTAAACCAAGAGAATGAAAATTACGAAAAGTAGAGAAGAGAAACAAAAAAATTTCCAGTACCGGCAGTCGTATACTACACATTCTACATCTTCAACTTGATAAGTACTTTATTAAATATAATTTAAAAAATTTTGAAAAAGTTCACTTTTTCAGTTCATTTATTCAACGTGGACCTAAAGTTTGTATAAAAAGTTGCCAGACCATCAGTGTAAGCCACTGTATGTTCGTTATGGAAAGCGAAGAAAGCACATGCTTTACAATGAATGGACATTTCTGAAAGCGAATGTTCGAGATTTGGAGGTAGATACCTGTAAAATCGAAATTTTTAGATTTTTTCTAGAAGGGTATTGTATTGACTGGTACAGTTCGATGCTTATCAGATACACCTAAATTCCAATTGTGGACAATGGAAAAACATTTTCTGTGACACTTATGCGAAGAAAGGTTGAATATCTGTGAGGTGTGCAATCAAACACAAATATATAAACGGGTTTCTGTTAGATTACGCTGTAAAAAAAGAAAGAATTTTATTGGAAGTGAGCAAGTCACTAGAAAAAGAATTTGTAGAGCACATTGTTGAAAAGACAATGTATAGAAAACATTATGAGAAAAAAAAATAAAAACAATTGAAAATAAAAACCGGAATCAAGTCGCTGGTTCAGAAAAAAGGATACAGTAAAAACCGTTAAAAATTCAGAATTGGAATTAGAATTAAACTTAAATAATCCAAAAGAACTAATTGTGCCACCATTAATAACAATCAATATACGCTTAAATAATACTTTTGATGGTTTCGCAATTTATGATTTAGGATCAAATGTATCTTTAATAAATGCAAAATTATGGAAAATAAAACAAAAAAAAAAAAAAAAAATTATACTTCAACAGAAAATCTGAGGACTATTAATGATGTGGGGAAAACAAACATATCTTTATTGTAGACAATGAAAACTTCAAGTACGATTTTTTAATAGGTCTAGATTGTATAAAAGAATTTAAATTTATTTAAAATGAGGATCTAAGGATCAGTATAATTGTATAAGAGAAAATAAAGCAATGGCAACAAGAAATGAATACGCCAATATTCGTAATTTTCAAAATGAAAACAAAAGATTTATAAAATGGGAATTAAATTTTAATGAATAGCAGTTGTTAAAAAGAAATTTAATTGAAAAATCATACAGTACATTTCCAGCTTCAATAACCATACCATACACAAAAGAAGAAAATAAAAAATCACGTTTATTTTCAAAATTAATTTTAAAATATTATCCCTCAGTCACAGCCTTTGCTACTCATCTTGTGGTAAAAACAATAAATTGTATATATTTCAAAATATTAGATATAATTTCGGCATTTTGGTGAATTTCATTAAGAATACAAGACAGAGAATAAACGGCATTTAGGACGGAATATTTTCAATAGTCTTGTCTCCCATTTGGCTTGAAAACAGCTCCGACAATGTTTAAAAGAATATTAAACAATATTATAAGGAAGCACAAGCTCTCAGATTTTACAGTTAATTATATAGATGATATTCTGAAGTTTTCCAAAATTCTTGATGAACGCATTTTACATCTCTCGAAATTAGTAGAAGCGATAATAACCGGAAATTTTAAGGTAGAATAAAACAAACATGCACCAATGTAAATGTCGAAAATACACTAATATTGTATCTTGTACGGGAATTGAAAAAGACAATACTCTTCAATTTTTATTTATTTATTTTTTTTTTTTTAAAGAACATGTTTGGACGGTATTATAATTGCTATTCCATTAAATGTGCATTTTTTAAATAATTTACCTGTAAATTGCATAACAAACTTTTTCCAACATTTATATTTTTTTCAATTTTTTTATTAAACACACCTATCGTAATCAAAGCCGATGCAATTTTATTATTTTTTAGAACAAATGACCTTTACTTTAGAGCAGATTAACGCAAAGAACAGCTCTTCTCTTTTGTTTCCACACGTACGTACTCACACGCATAATCAAAATTTAAACAAAAAAGAAACAAAGAGAACTAAGAAGAAAACAAATGGAAAAATACAGTGCAAAATGATCTGAGTGAGAGCTCTCAAATTACTACCACAATTGTAAAATGCATTAATATTAGTTTGCCGAACGCTGCTCTAGAGGATTATATATAATTTGTATTTATACTCTAATTTAAATAAATAAATACTTTATAGCCCTGACAGACATAGGATTTATATACTATATTAACATATGTGTCAACCTATACTATAATTAAGCCATTAAACATTGTTGTTTGAAGCTGGTTCGTCTACTAACGTGGTATAAATGTAGTATATTATTGAACTGGGAAACCCTAGAAAGACAAAAAGAAAGTTTTTGATTAAACTGTGACATATAAACGTCTTTTTTGCATTTCATCATGTTTATAGTCACAATAATGTTCATTTTATTAAGATTTTTATTTTCATTTTTGTTGTATCAATAGACGCACGCGCATGAGGATGTAACAGAAGTGAACTTTTATTTAATATTTTCTTAAAACTATTTATTATTTACAGAGATGTTATTTTAAGGAATGAATTTAAGGTTGCAATATTTGGACAATAGTAAGGTTCATTAGTATGGAGTGGATTTCGAAAGACTAAGATTAATTCAAATATACTAAAGAGTCCGCCATCTAACGTTTTTTTTCAACTAGTGCTTATTTCGTGAATGGTAACACTTAGCTCATGTCTGATTTGACAGATAATTAGTTTTATCCTTCCGCTGAACGAATATGATTACATATACGCTTGAACAACGCTGGGAAATATTGCGGCATTACTTTGAAAATCATGGTGATATTGCAGATGAAGCTCATTTTGATCTTGGCGGGTATGTAAACAAGCAAAACTGAAGAGGAGGATATAAGCAACATTTGGTTTCAACAGGACAGCGCTACG
This sequence comes from Wohlfahrtia magnifica, assembly GCA_023159175.1. Taxonomy (NCBI): domain Eukaryota; kingdom Metazoa; phylum Arthropoda; class Insecta; order Diptera; family Sarcophagidae; genus Wohlfahrtia; species Wohlfahrtia magnifica. The sequence goes on along the minus strand of JAKWBJ010000323.1, from coordinate 25,842 downwards.
TGCAGCACAGCCGAAGCTACACTCGATGTTTTGTGCCATGTTTTTGGAGATCGCATTATCAGCCGCAGAGCTGATGTCGTTTGGCCACCTCGGAGCTGCGATTTGACACCGTTGACCTATTATTTGTGGGGTGCCGTCAAAGGTAAGTGTTACGCTAACAAGCCGGAGACAATTGACGCTTTAAAGGACAATATTCGTGAAGCCATTGGTGAAATACAGCTGCATAATGTGCTTAAAAATTGGACCGATCGTGTAGGCTACTGCATGGCAAGCCGAGGCAGCCATTTGAATGAAATTATTTTCCATAAATAACCGGAAGGATTGTATTTTCAAATAAAAAAGAAATTTGAGAAAATATTCAATAGTTTTTTTTATAGCATTTTCAAAAAATAAAATAAAAATATTTTGCGGACCCTATACATTACTCCACCTCGAATATTTCAAGATAAAACTAAAGATTATTAATTCCTGAAGACTATTCAAGTCAACTCGAAGTTAATAAGGCAAACATTAGAGTTTTATTTCCAAATGAGAATTAAAATTTTTGATAATTTTTGTGAGTAAAATAATAAATATAACATATTAATCTTTACGGAAATCATCTGACTGATAACGTGATATTTTTCGACGATTTCTTTTGGTTCTACGAACTTGCAGATTTGGCGATTGTTAATAGAGTCATCTTGGCTACTTGTGCTTGTTGTAGAAGTTGATTCGTTAACTGAAGTGCTGCCTGATGAAGCCTGCGATGTAGATGGTGAAAAGTCTGGAAGTGCTTGTGGTTGAATGTCATCATTGCTAAAACTATCAGTATCTGGAATATTGATTGCAGAAGTGCAAGGTTTCATTTGGTACACATGCCGTCTACAAACGCCTTTTTTAGTGTTGATAATATAAATTACTTTTCCAATTTTTGCTTGAATAACGCCTGGTATCCATTTCTTTCCCTTACCGTAATATCTGATGTCGATATTGTCGTTTATTTGAAATTTGCTTACGTTAGACGAGTTTTGCTGAGAACGTTTTGAAAATTCCAATAGCTGAGACCTGATTGTGCGTACAGGTCTACAAAGCATTAGTTCTGCAGGAGATTTGCCCTCAGAATTAGGCATGGAACGATAGGTTGAGAGGAATTTATGTACAGCGTCTTTTACAGACATCTCGTCAACGATGTTCTTTCTTACCGCAGTTTTGAACGTCCTAACGAAACGTTCCGCCAAGCCATTCGAGGCGGAATGAAAAGGTGTTATTGTCATATGGCGAATACCCGCTTTTAAGCAGAATTGTTCGAACTTCTCATAGCTAAACTGTGGACCATTATCGCTTACGATTGTATTGGGTATGCCCTCAATTGAAAATATAGCTGAAAGAGCAGAAATAGTATCCTCTGTTGTAGTAGTTTTCATTGAAGAGACGTATGGAAATTGTGAGTAAGAATCAACACAGATGAGCCACATAGAAATGAATATAGGACCAGCAAAATCTACGTGTAGTCGTTCCCACGGCTTATTTGATTTAGGCCAGCTTTCGTATTCTTTAGCAGGAGCTTGATTCTGAATTTTGCATATTTCACAATCAAAAGCTATTTTAGTGATGTCACCATCAATATTGTTCCACTATATGTACTGTCTAGAGAGTTGTTTCATTTTAACAATGCCCCAATGTCCATCATGAAGCATTTGTAAAGTTTGATCTTTCAGAGCATCAGGAATATAATTTGTTTCTAAACAAAGCAAATTGTTGTAAATTGTTAAGTTATTTCTGCTATTAAAAGAGTTTTTATTGATGATTATTCTGGTGGAAGCTGTTCAGGCCAACCATTTTTCACATAATTGTAGACAATACATAATGTGCTGTCAGATTTAGAATTTTTTTGAATATCGGCTTTTATTGGAAAATCATCGAATGAAATTTGGAAGCACGACTCCTCATCCTTTCCTTCATACTTTCTATAGGAAGGCGTAAAAGCGCATCCGCGTTATCATGATCGGTAGTTCTACGATATCGTATCTCAAACTGATATGGCCCAGCGTTGAGTACGCAGTGCTGTCATAGTTGGTAAATGTTTACTAGGGTTAAAAATGCTTACCAGTGGTCTGTGACCAGTAATGAGTATGAACTTTCGACCATATAAAAACTGATGGAAACGTTTATCACCAAATATTATTGCAAGACCTTCTTTTTCTATCTGGCTGTAGTTTGACTGCGTCTTGTCAAGTGTCTTTGTAGCAAATGCGATAGGTTTTTCGGTTCCGTCTGGATAAACGTGAGGAACAACAGCGCCGATACCGTATGGCGAAGCATCGGTAGCAAGAACAAGCGGCAGGTTGTCATAAAAATGAGCAAGTTGTGTTGCGTTGACAATATGTGATTTGAGGTCATCGAAAGATTTTTGCTGTTCTTTCCCCCAACGAAAAGGGACATCTTTTTTACGTAACATGTTAATTGGAGCTGCTATATTTGAAACATTTGGTGTAAAGTTGTGATAATAATTGACTTTACCCATAAACGCTTCAAGTTGCTTGATGTCTTTAGGAGGTTTCAAATTTTTAACTGCTGCAACGCCAGATTCATCGGGCAACATTCCTTCCGAACTGATTTGACGGCCTAAAGTATGTAATTTTATTTTGCAAAAATTCCTATTTCCCCTTTTACAATGAATGCCATTAGCTAATAATAGCGAAATTACATTTTCAAGGCGTTTAAAATGTTCTTGTAGAGTTGGTGCTGAAACAATTATGTCATCACGTTAATTTGCACAACCTTTTATACCATGAAGAAGTTGCTTAACGTACTTTTGGAATTAGCTGGAGCGCTAGCAATACCGTAAGGTAAACGTTGGTATTGAAATAATCCTAGCGGTGTGTTGATAACCATAATTTGCTTTGACGTATCATCCAACTCCATCTGAAGATAGGCATTTTTTAGGTCAATTTTTGAAAAATATTTACCATCACGAATAGAATGTAATAAATTTTCACGAGTAGGAAGCGGATACTGTTCTATGTCAATTTGCGAATTGACAGCTACTTTAAAATCACCACATATACGAATAGAATTATTCGGCTTTTCTGCTAAACCGATGGGTGAAGCCCAATCACTGAATTTAATTGGAATGATGGTTTTTTGCGAAATAAGTCTATCCATTTCCTCTTTAAATTGCGGCATTTGAGCGAGCGGAATTGGCCGGCTTCTAAAAAATTTCGGTTGCGCGGTTGCCTTTAGCCGAATATTTGCTTTAATATCTTTAACCGTACCGAGAGATGGTTCAAAAACTTCACGGAATTTTGCACAAATATCACTAATTTTCATATTGTCTTCATTTAATATTGAATTAATTTGTTTAATTTGAAAACCGAATATTGTAAATAAATCATAGCCAAATAAATGTTCACCTTCATTTGTGTCAACTAAGATCAAAGTTACGCTTTTTTCAATATTACCACATTTTACATTTGTGTGTAGTTCACCTAAGATTGGTATTTCTTTTTTACCAAATCCACACAACACTCTATTTGATTTCACAAGTTTTGGCTTTTTTAATAACTCATATGTCCTTAAATTAATTATCGAAATTGACGCGCCAGAGTCCATTTGAAATTTTATGCACTGTTCATTAATTTCAACAACGATTACACTCCTTGAATTTTCTGTTTTTACTACACCACTAATATCAAAAACTGTCTCAACTACATCAATATTATTCTTTTGCTTTCGGTTTTTTTCACATTTATTACACACAGCGTTTTTAAATTTACACTCTTCTATGCTATGAGAGTTAAAACAACCCGAACACGATTTGAATTTTCGTTTGCCTTTTTTTAACGGACGATTGTTTTTTCACAAAATTTACTTCAATTGTTTTTTCACTAGAAGTTTCTTTTATGGCAGCAACAGTTCTTGTTGTTGCTTCATACGATTCTGCCATAAGTAAAACGTCGGAGAGAGATGTGTTTTGTTTTTGCAACGCGGCAGAGCGAATTGCGTCGTGTAGAGTATTTACTATTATGTGGTCACGAATCATGTCGTCAACGTAGCTGCTTGCGAACTGCAAACAAATCTGCAGGCTCTGGCTAAACCACGAAGATCTGCTACCCATTTCTTATACGTTTGATTATTTTTTATTTGCTTTTTGAAAAACTCGTAGCGTGCTGCTACAATGTGTTGGCTGATTGCAAAATGCTCAGTCAACTTTTCTGTCAACTCTTCATAGGATTGATTTTCAAGAATTTGTACCCCGAAAAAATTTTTTAGTAAATCAAATATTTCTGCACCACTCCACGATAAGAAAAACGATTTCTGTTTCTCTGCTGACGTAACTGAGTACGCGACAAAATAATGCTCTAGTTGCTGTAGGTATGAGTCCCATTGTTGTTGATCTTTGATGAACTTATAGAACGCTGGTACCATCAAGTGGTCACTGGGGAGTTTTACTACGGAAGCTTCGTCTTTCTTGTCCAGAACAGACTGCATCCATAATTGCCGCTGAGTGAGCAAATTTTGCGTAAATTCTTGTTGCTGTTTTAAAAGCAATTCAAAACCATTGAAACTGGTTGCCATTATCTTGTTTTTTCTCTATTTTTTATATGCACACGCGAAAGGAAAAAAATATATATAAAACCGCACGAATTGTTATTGTTTTTCACTCGTCGCCAAATGTTGTATCAAGAGACGCACGCGCGTGCGGATGTGACAGATTTGAATTTTTATTTAATATTTTTTTAACTATTATTTACAGAGATGTTATTTTAAGGAACGAATTTAAGGTTGCAATATTTGGACAATAGTAAGGTTCATTAGTATGGAGTGGATTTCGAACGACTAAGATTAAGTCAAATTTTATTAAAAGTGATAGGCTATTTTGCACTTCTAAAGACGATATAATAGAAGTAAGTATACTACATATCTGTCACACTAATCTAGTATCAAAAACCGCAGTATACATACCATGGTATATAAACCACACGTCCGTTAGGGCTATTAGTAAATTAAATTTCTGACATTTATTGTAATGTAAACAAAACAAAATTTTCCATCTAGTACAACCGTTGTTTCTCAGATTAATCCTATATTAGAACAGTCGTGCGACTGGAAGACGGCAATTTTTTCATTTAATCGTTTTGCGCTAATTTGCGACAAACTAAACGGGGATAATCATGTGACTGCAAGGAATTTGATTGGAAGAATTTCTTTATTGTGTCTCTATTCAGCACAATGAAAATTGTTTAAAATTAGTGCATTGTAACAATCGTCTAATTCCACCTTTAGACTTAAATTTTCTAAATGAAATTTTGCTGCAAGCACTGTGAAGTATTTGGGACATATAAAAGATAATATTTAAATGAAACCACTAAAAGACTATTTAATTGCCCTTAAGTGGTTCCCTGCGCCTGAAACAAAAAAGAATCTTCGTCAAATCCCTAGGAAAATAAATTAGTATCATAATTTCTTATTGTTTTGGATAGTCTGTACAATATACTGAGAAAAGAGATGAAAAATTTATCTGCTCAAAAGAATGTCAAGAATTATTTGATGAAATAAAAATAATACTTTGCTCCGAACCTTTTTTGAGAATTTTTGGTCCAGATTTACCAATAAACATATACACGGATGCAAATATTAAAGGAATAGGACTGTGTTAAAAGATGAAAATGAAATTTCTCAGCCAGTGGTATATTTTTCTAAAAAGTTAAGTGAAGTTCAATAGAAGAAGAAAGCTATATATCTAGAATGTCTAGCAATAAAAGAAACTGTGAAATATTGGCAGCATTGTCTTATTGGAAAAGAATTTATAGTTTACAAAGATCATAAACCTTAAAAAACATTGACATAAATACTAGAACAGATGAAGAACTGGGAGATCTTACTTACTATTTATCTCATTACAATTGCTTAAGTAGATCCGGTTATGGAAACTTTCAAAAATTCAGAAGAAATACTAAAGTTGTAAATTGAAAAGCGTTTCAAAATATAAAAAAATAAAAAAAAATTAATTAAATTTAGGCGGAAGAATAAAATCTTCTATAAAACTTTCAAAGGAAAAGATAAAATTGTTTTAACGGAAAATGTAAATGTCAGTAAGACATTAAAAAAAAACGTGCATAGTGTAATTTTATACTGGAAAAAATATAATTTCTAACATAAAAAACTTGTGAATAATGTGAAGTCTGTGTAAAGAATAAAACAAGCAAAAAATACCATTATGGTTTAATGTCACAATTAGGTCCAGCAAGATGTCAATTGGAAATTGTATCAAAAAATATTTATATCTTTCAGTTAATGATTTCACTAGATACGTATATAAAGGATCCGCCAAATAATTTTTTTTTTTTTTTTTTTTTTGAAAATGCTATAAAAAAAAAACTACTGAATATTTTCTCAAATTTCTTTTTTTATTTGAAAGTACAATCCTTCCGGTTAATAATGGAAAATAATTTCATTCAAATGGCTGCCTCGGCTGGCCATGCAATAGCCTACACGATCGGTCCAAATTTTAAGCACATTATCGATTGTGTGCAGCTGTATTTCACCAATGGCTTCAAGAATATTGTAATTAAACCGTCAATTGTCTCTGAATTGTTGGCGTAACACTTATCTTTGACGGCACGCCACAAATAATAGTCCAACGGTGTCAAATCGCAGCTCCAAGGTTTCCAAACGACATCAGCATTGCGGCTGATAATGCGATCTTCAAAAACAGAGTGGAAAACATCGAGTGTAGCTTCGGCTGTGTGGCACGTAGCGCCGTCCTGTTGAAACCAAATGCTGCTAATATCCTCCTCTTCAATTTTTGTGAACAAAAATTCGTTCAACATGGCCCAATTACGATCGCCATTGACTGTAACGGCCACTACTTGCTCATTTTCGAATTATGCCTCTGGACCAAAATCCGCACCAAACAGTGACTTGTCTTGGGTGTATCGGCTTTTCAATGTATGCGTGCGGGTTTTCTGTGCCCCAAATGCGACAATTTTGGTTGTTTACCTACCCGCCAAGATCAAAATGAGCTTCATCTGAAAACATGATTTTTTTTGGCAAAATCGGCATCTTCTGTAAGTCGATCGCACGCAATATTTCCCAGCGTTATTCAAGCGTATACACAACCATATTCGTTCAGCGGAAGGATAAAACTAATAAAAAAATAACAAAATATCATTATTGGGATGAACAACGAAACAGAAAAAAAAGCAATATCAACATTGAAACAAACACAACAAAAATTTTACAATATTAATACTAAACAAAGAACAAAAAGTTAATAAACTGAAACAAACGGAACAAACACTATTGTGAAAAGTTATTCACACACCTGTCTCCTAATTGGATGAAAATTTCAAGACGGCAATGGAAGATAGACAATATTGAAATATAGGAGCCAATATGTGATGGACTGTTCGAAGTGGAAAATTTGGGGAAAGGAACTGTTATATCCCACCATTGGTGTTTTTGTTTTCTCTCTTTGTTTTTTCCCTCTTCATTATTCCCTACTAGCCTTTAGGTGCAAACCGCTTGGATGGGTTGTTGTTAGATTATTCAGTAGCGAAGAACGGTTGTTCGATTTTATATTTGCTTATGGTTTATTATGTGCGCGGTCTACGGGCTAACTTTTTCTCCGTCTATGCGCACATTTGTCTCTATAGGCCGGATGTTTTCGTCTCATGTGAGACTCAGGTTTCGGAAAATGGTGATCCACAGGATTTTTATATCCTTGGGTATCACCTTCTATCCCTTTTTAATTTTCATAGGGGTCTTGCAATGTACATTCGCGATGTTGTGAACCGTGTCAGTAACCACTTCGCATATATGATGCAGAATTTAACTGTCTTTGGGTTAAGTTCAAAATCAGGGCACATCTTTTTTTCGGGTTCCTGCATAGAAGCCCAAATGCGGGAAGAGAGGTTTCCATATCTGGCTTTGACTCTCTTTCCGATTCCATATCGAGAATCCTTGCGAATTACCCGAACAGTGAATTTGTTGTTGCTGGTGATTTCAATGTTCATAATTCGTCATGGCTACGCCATTCCGCGCACAACCACCTTGCGCAATTAGTGAATGAACCTACTCACATATCGTTTGTCCCCTCTGGGCACCAAAATAACACCCTTGTCCTTTTCCTCACTACACACCCCGAAAAGTATGAAGTTGAGGTTCTTGCACCTCTCGGAAATTCGGATCACTGTACCACTTCTGCCTCTTTCCCGTTCTCCACTCTTCACAACGCTTCACATACAGCTACGAAGCGCTTTGTTTTCAATTACGGGAAAGCTCGTTGGGCTGAGCTTAATGATTTCTATGGGCATTATAATTGGAAACTTTGTTTCCTTGATTCAAACGTGAATGCCATGGCCGAAATGGTTGTCAATATAATAAAGCTAGGGATGGATAATTTCATCCCATTCAGAAAGCTTCCGATTAAATCAAGAAATAAATCTTGGTTTAATCAGACGTGCAAGTTTGCAATCAGATCCAGAGAGGAAGCATTCAAAAATTGGCGTAATAACAAATGCGATCATACTGATTCGCTACGCAAACAGGCGAGATCTTTCTGTGCGCAGTACTTAAGCGCGAAAAGATTCTATACGAACAGCGCCTACGTACTAAAGTTCTTAATTTTCCGCGGGGAAGTAAGAACTTTTGGTCATTCATTAGAAGGCTAAAGAACAGCGCTAGTTCAGATCCAGTTCTCATAAAGGATGAGCAAACATTCACTAACCCGGTTGATAAGGCAAACCTTCTGGCTGAAATGTTTGCAGGTAATTCGAACTTGCCGGAGAGCGTTCAACCACTGCCCAAACTTGAAAGAGTATCAAAGACTATGCCTAGGATATTTTTTCGAGCCCGTGCAGTAAAAAAGGTTCTTGCAAATCTGGACGTAAATAAGTCTTCTGGGCCGGATGGCATTCCAGCGCTGGTCCTGAAGCAGTGCTCTTCGACGCTTGCGCGTCCATTGGCTAAACTTTTCAGTGCGTCTTATCGCGCGGGTGTTTTTCCATCTTGCTGGAAGATTGCTAATGTAACGCGGCTGTAATGAGGCTAGTAACCCTGAAAACTACTGTCCGATAGCAGTTTGTTCGGCACTTTCCAAAGTTATGGAGAGCATGATTAATCATCACCTTGTGAAGTATTTAGAGTCCAACAATTTGCTGAGCGATCGTCGATACGGTTTCCGCAAGGGTCGCTCTACTGCTGATCTGCTGGCGCTACTGTCTAAAAGGTGGAATAGGTCCATTCATGGATTTGGTGAGAGTAAAGTTGTGGCCCTGGATATTTCCAAGGCGTTTGGCAGAGTCTGGCACGAGGCTCATATATAAACTTATTACTTTTGGTGTCGGTAGTCACTTCTCTCGATTTATATCGAGTTTTCTCAGAGATCGCTCTATAAGAGTGGTTATAGATGGAGTCTCATCCGACGAGTTTAGGATAAACTCATGGGTACCGCAGGGCTCTGTTCTTTGTCCTACTCTTTTTCTAATATTTCTTAACGACTTTCTTTTTCTCACTTCTAATCCTATCTACTCTTTTGCAGATGACAGCATCATTTGTCATTCATATTCGTTTGATCGTAGGCCGAGCCTTTTAGAGATTGGGACGAAAAGGCAGAATATAAATGACACACTTACAAGCGACCTGGCAAAAATATCTGAGTGGGGTCCCGCAAACAGGGTCGAATTTAACGCGCGCAAGACCCAATGTTGTTTGCTGACACACAGACGTCATATGTATCTATGGGTAATGTAAATATTCAATAATCAGATGCTCTTGATGTTCTTGGCATGAGAATTAACTGTGACGTTCGATGGAACGAGCACATATTTCGAGTGTCGGAAGAAGCATTCAAGTGCCTCGGCTTTTTAAGACAGTGTAAGAATTACTTCACTCCATCTGATCTCCTTAATATTTACAAGACCTATATTCGACCCAAATTGGAATACAACTCTCATGTATAGGCCGGTGCTTCAAAGTCTATTTTGGAGCTTCTCGACCGCGTACAGGAGAGGGCGAAGTTTCTCATAAATGACGGTGGGGCAGCCAACTCTATCGATTCATTAGAGCATCGTCGCAAAGAGACGTGTGTTTCATTATTCTATCGGTACTATAACGGAATGTATTCTGACGAAATTGGGGAACTAATTCCTAGTAATCATATATTCTTACGTAGTACTCGTATTTCTCGTAGAGCGCATCCCTTTGTAGTTGATTATCCAGTGAATCGCACAACGCACTATAGGGAGAACTCGTTCTTTGGTCACACTGTTCGTTTGTGGAACAATCTTCCTGCGAATGTCTTCCCTGCCACTTACGACATGAGCAAATTCAAATCGAACATCCATAAGCACTACTCACTCTATCCTGCTTCCCACAACCTATTTTCCTAGTCCCAGCACAATGCACTGCATAAGTAGGGGTTAACCCTGATAGCTGGTCTTAAACAAAAAAAAAAAAAAAAACAAAAAAAAAAAAAAACATCAAAATACCAAAACTCTAATGAATTTATAAAACTAACTCAAAGTGTGATACGAGATCATAAAATATACATAATTCTCACAGATCAATACCCCGGCATAAATGCGAAAGAATTTAAAAAACTTTTAGAAACAAAGAATGTACAATTTATTCACTCGGTCAACGCTCCATTTTCAAATGGTTTTAATTCTACTAATTGTTTCATTAAGAATGAACTAAACGTTAGTGAACAAAATACGATGTAAAATAAATGAAGTGTACTTCTCGTAGGATAAAGCCATGCCAATTTCGAAAAAGCGTCAACCACTTCCAGGATGTGATAATATATTTTATGGTAGGACTCCATAGGCCTACGTGACCAATGTGACAGTCCTTTAGTGTCTTATCTGCTCTTTTCTTCCCATGGCAATAGTAAACAGGAGACTCTGCTGAAAGCATCCATATGGCGCATTTTCGAGCCTGAACGGTGTTCTATAACGTTTTCAAGCTTTTGTAGAAAGAGTGCCCATCTGGAAACTCGAAGTGGCACGCCTTTCTTCTTCATAGTCACCGTAAAGGCATTGCAATCCGTGGCTATTTTATTTTCTTGAGCGCTTTAACTTTTGCCAGTACGTCAAGCTCATATACTGTAATGGGTGTAATTACAGGTCTTTAGAATCTCTTTGAAGCAATACTGCTCCATTACCGTGCTTACTGGCGTCAGTATGGATTTCCGTTTCTTCGGCAGTGTTGAATAATCTTAATACATTTACGACAATCAGTGCTGTTTTTAAGTGCTGAAAAGCCAAAACTTCTTCATCTTCCATCTTGAATTTTGCATTTTTTTTGCGAAAGTCAGATAACGGTTTCGTCACTACTGCATACTGGCATAAATCGTACGAAATAGGATAAGGCCTAAGAACCGCTGTAGGGCCTTTCAATATTTGGAAACAGGGAATTTCTCGACAACAGTTTTCTTTCGATGGCAAAATGATAGAATTCTCAATAACGAACCAAAACGAATCTATATCAGTCTTCAGAAACTGGCATTTGTTATACTTAATAACAAGACCATTTTGCGCCGCCACTTTCAATACTCTTTTCAGCTCGTAGATACCCTCTTTCTTGCCCTTGGATGGAATAACCACATCGTCCATATGAATTATAAGCTTGCCATCCATCTGAGATATAGCAACAAAATACCGCCGTATTGGTTACGCCGAATGAAACATATAAGAATTCGTACTGTAAGCTTGGTGTCATGAATGAGATATACTTTCGACTATTTTCTTCGACTGGCACATGTAAGAATCCGTTCTTTAGATCGATTGCGGTAAAGACTTTTGCTTCCTGTGCCGCTCTAACACGTCAAAGATAATTGCCATTGGAAAACTGTCTCTTACTATTTTCTCATTTAAGCGGCGGTAGTCACAGCATAATGTCTAAGAGCCGTTTCAGCGCCCAAAACTACTGGCGATAAATAAACGGAACAACTGAGTTTTATTATGCCCTCCTTCAGCCATGCTACGACTTATTGGTCAACATTAGGAGGAACAGGTGTTTCGTTCTTCAGTAATATCTTCACACGGACCAGTTATGTCTTTGGCTTCTTAGGGGTATACTTTCTTACCAAACTCATTATATATTGTTTCACATCATGTTTCAAATGGGTCAACTCGAGATTAGGCGTATCTATAGCTACGCAAATTTCACTAAATTCGCTGAGAACGGCACTCAAGTTTTTTTCCTGTGGATCCATCGGATCATTCGCGCTTGTTCTTCTCATATATGTAGCACCCTCGGCGTCTATTAAAACAAAAGTATGGTCCAGGATGCCATTACCCAATATGACCGAATACAAAATGTCCCCTTCACGCACCACATGAAATTTTACGTACATAATTGTCCTGTCGCACACAGCCTTTATCGCTTCCAGTATCCAGAGCCCGACATTTTAAACTCGAACATATCAGCATCTTTAAATTTGCGATTTGTTCGACGTGGCATTAATATGAATTCACTGTCTAAAACTCGGGACGAAGACAGAGTTTGCATATTGAGTTTTTCTTTCATCTTGTCGAACTTTGATTATCTGCTGCAGTCCATCAATTTTAGGTCGAACTCGTTGCACTTAAAGCATTTCAGTCGGTTTTTTTTTACATTCCGAAGATATGTGACCCTTTTCAGCACAATTATAGCAACGCAACGTTCTTCGGTTGTTCTCGCCACCGCAATCTAGCATTTCGGTATGGTTTAGTGGAACTCGGTGATGCAGCTGATTATTTGACATTTTCCGTACACCTAAATTCTTAATTTCAAGTCTTTGATGCTCGCAGTCTGGTAAAACTTTCGTAAAAATGCTTTGTATGGTTTTTTAACATACGGTGTACATCAATCGCCAATGGTTTTTAATGATGGCGATGACCAATCTCGTACGTTTGGCTAACTTCGGCAGAAAATACTTGCTGCCCCTGTAACTAATTGCCTTGCATGTATATATTTCTGTATGTCGCTCTTCTGTAACAGCACAATCCTCAAAATCATTGAGCCACTCTCCCACTTCTGGCTGCCCCTCACTCAAGAATTTAGATAATGGGTCCCAAATGTCCACTAATGTGAACGTTGAAGGTCCATGATGATCTGCACTCAGCGGTCGTCCAATAACAGAAGACACTCCGCCATATTCTGAATCGTCCCTCTCATAAGTTGCTCCTTCTGTGCGTTCACGTCCAACGCGAACTCATTACATTGATCCATTAACTCGTCGACGTTCAGTCCTATAATTTCCAACAGTTCCATATTGTCCTACAAATAAGTCTCAAATGATATAATAATAATAATAATATACACAGGATATAAAGTAAATTATAAAGCAGAGTTATCAATTAGAATTCAAAATTGGTATCAAGTAAATTAAAATAAAATTATGGGAGTAATATTATGGGAGTAATATTATGGGAGTAATATTAAGCTGTTTGGAAAATGAATTATAGTTAGACATATAAACTACGCGACAAAATAAAATACAAATTTTTAATGAATGTAATCATTTTACTAAGAATTAAAAACCACTTAAGACATTTCAAAAATTCATTCTAAATATAAAATAATAGCGTATCTGAAAAATGAAAATCAATTTTGTTATATACTGTTACGTTTTTACCTTTTAAAAAACGTGCTTTTATGAGTTCGTAGATTGTAATTAAAATAAAATAAATTTTGTGTTAGGTTTTAATAAAAAATCCTTTATTCAACACAGTTATGTGCACAACTGCTTGTAGTCTTTTTAAAGGCAATAACAATTTTTATTCTTAATTACTCTGTCTGTTTACAATGTTGTAAACAACAACAATTACTCGACAGATTTTTCTACTTAAAGATCTTCCAACCCGATCGTAGTTATAACAGAGGTTATCCACACTTAACTCTCTTCACTGAATTAGCTGCAACTAAACTGTTTTTTTTTTTATTTCACGATTCACTTCACGAGTTTACTCCTTATAAACTCTCTTCACACAAACTGCACTCGCTGGGTTTACTTTACTTAAACTGATTATTGATGTGCTTTTTATATGGCTGAGTAAACAACACATAGAAAGCTCTCGAACCTCGATATTTCAGGTAGATTCTATTTCTTTTTTAAAATTTATTTTTAGTTCTTTTGTAGCCATGCGTATGTAAACATCTACCTTTTTGAGCTTTTAGTATTTGTTGTTGCTTGTTTATTGTCTGTTATTTGTTTTCTTTGCTGTTAGTCCGTTGTTGCTGTTGCTGTTTTATTTTTATTTACTTTATCTCTGCTAATAATGTTTTTTGTTGTCGATTCTGGCTATTTGTAAACATAATTTATAGTTGTTCTTGCAGCTTTTGTTTATTTATTTTAGCGAAGTAATAAACGCAGAGGTTCCCAATCTTATTTTCGTAACAATACTATATGGAAAAACTTAGTTGTTATAAATTTTTTATAAATTAAAGAATATTTTGCAAGCGACAATTTAAAGTATAAAAATCAAACAAATTAGATTAACTCAATTTTTATATAAAATTATAACTAATCATTATTTGTTTTGTGTCCCTTTTTTATTTTAATCACACCTCGAAGTTGTTTCGGTATACTATTGACCAACTTGCCTAACGTTTCTGAAGGTAAAGGGTCCGCCATCTAACGTTTTTTTTTCAACTAGTGCTTATTTCGTGAATGGTAACACTTAGCTCATGTCTGATTTGACAGATAATTAGTTTTATCCTTCCGCTGAACGAATATGGTTGTGTATACCCTTCGCTAAGTGGGCCTGCGACCGACTTACAGAAGATGCCGATTTTGCCAAAAAAAAATCATCTTTTAAGATGAAGCTCATTTTGATCTTCTCGGGTATGTAAACAAGCAAAATTATCGCATTTGGGGCACAAAAAACCCGCATGCATACATTGAAAAGCCGATACACCCAAGACGAGTCACTGTTTGGTGCGGATTTTGGTCCAGAGGCATAATTGGGCCATTTTTCTTCGAAAATGAGCAAGGAGTGGTCGTTACAGTCAATGGCGATCGTTATCGGGCCATGTTGAACGAATTTTTGTTCAGAAAAATTGAAGAGGAAGATATTAGCAACATTTGGTTTCAACAGGACGGCGCTACGTGACACACAGCCGAAGCTACACTCGATGTTTTGCGCCCTGTTTTTGAAGATCGCATTATCAGCCGCAAAGCTGATGTCGTTTGGCCAACTCGGAGCTGCGATTTGACACCATTGGACTATTGTTTGTGGGGTGCCGTCAAAGATAAGTGTTGCGGCAACAAGCCAGAGACAATTGACGCCTTAAAGGATAATATTCTTGAAGTCATTGGTGAAATTCAGCTGCACACAATCGATAATGTGCTTAAAAATTGGACCGATCGTGTAGGCTACTGCATGGCCAGCCGAGGCAGCCATTTGAATGAAATTATTTTCCATTATTAAGCGGAAGGATTGTACTTTCAAATAAAAAAGAAATTTGAGAAAATATTCAGTAGTTTTTTTTATAGCATTTTCAAAAAAAAAAAAAAAACATTTATTTGGTGGACCCTTTATAATTGTTTATTTAATCTGTATCCTTGTTGAGAAGCTTATGGCTTTAGCTCTACTATTTAATGATATTTTAATGTCCGGAACCGATGATAATTTATTAATAAAGTTCAAATTTGATCATTCAGACAAACATTACCGTATTTGGTTTTAATTATTTTCAAAAAATTACCTTACAATGTGTATTCAGGGTTGTTGTGCTGTTAGAACAAAATCGATCCTAATTTCATTATTTCGGCAGATTTCTTACAATTTTTCTTAAGCATTTTATTATACCCATTAGCTGCGATACTGCCACCTAGTGACTCTACTTTTAAACTGGTAGAGCTAAATCATAATGATCTCTATACTATGATTTACAGTATACTGAACGAAATTACGTCTGCATTGATCACAACTCATCGAAAAAATTAATTTTTGGTTTAAGTATGTTAAGAAACCAATAAATAAAATGTGATTTAAAAAGACGCATAATTTTTGCTAATAAAAAATTATTAAAAAATAAATTTGTTAATGTGTTAGATTTTGTTCTTTATTATCTTAATTAGTGTCTTATTATTTTAAATTTACAATAAAAAGTTTTTATTATATTAAATTTACGAAAAAGGCATATACATATGTACATATGCTTGTATGTATATACTAGAGACCTGCATTACGGCATTAATTTCTTTTACCCATAGTGAATTCAACTTAATACTGTTAAGTTATTTACTACACATTATTTTACACTAAATAAACAATGTTAATAAGAGAAAGAAAAACGTTATTCGTAAATATTACATTCACTTTAACGTGAATACTATTCACTACACAGCACATCAATAAAAAATTAAATGGGTGCAACAAATCAAAACGATTCGTTCAAAAAAAATGCATCCACTAACAAAAACATGGACTTATTTAAAAAATCATTTTTCGTTTCATTGCCTTTTGTAGAAATTCAAATACATAGAAATATATAGTTGTTTGTGCTTTTTACTTTTACAAACGAGGATTACAATAATCTTGTGAGAGCGAAAAATTTTTACTTGCATTTATTTCTCTTCCTTCTCTATGTAAAATACAATATCTTAAAACTAAAAAGATAACATAGTTAATGATTTACTATGTAGTGTGTGACTGATGTTTTTATTTATTGTGCTCATAATTCTCTTCACAACATTTCAATAAATATAGTAATCAGTACAGAAGTATTAAGAGCTTATCAAAGATATAAGTTAAGTTTGCCTTTGATTAAAAGACAAAAAAAAAAAATTATTTTTTTCCGGTCAGCGTGACCGCTCTTTATTCAACACAAAATTAAACTTAAACTTACTTTTACAATTTTTCATATTTATATTTTCTTTTTTGCTTATTCTAATTTTAGAAGTGGCGTGATTATAGTTTCTGCAGAATTTGCACAATTTATTTCTTTAAAAATTAAAAATGATTTTGAATAGGTCGTTGCACTTTGTTATTATAACTTCTGCAGAATTTGCAGAATTTGTTTCTGAAGAAATTAAAAATGATTTTAATAGGTCGTTGCACTTATTTACCTTTTTAATAAAAAGAAAATGAAAAATGTTTAGGTTGGCCGAATTCTACTTTAATTTATTTTATTAACGTTTACGTTAACTTCTCCCCACTTAAATCGATTGCCCACAATCGATTATTTGAGATTTGCAGAAATGGTCCATCTTTTATATACGGGATATAGCCCGTAGTTATTTGTGGTTTTGATGATACGTACCACTTCCGCTTAATCTTGAGAATTATTATAAAAAAAGGAACTAAAATCGCCACATCTGTACTTAGACTAGTTACATGTGTTATTGTGTTCTTACTTGCCAATATTTTAATATTATCCCCATGCTGCAGCTGCTTAATATACAAATTTTCAAGTTTTAAATCAGGCTTTGTATTATTATTATTATCTGTAATTTTTGTAATCATATTAGGTAAAATAAGTGTATCATATATCCTGAGATTAACAATAACATAAGTTTTATTTAGTGCATTAATATTGCAGTTTTCGAATCTGATAAGAAACGTTCCTTTCTGTTTTATTTTTAATTTGCTGCAGTCATGAGTTATACTTCCTTCGAAGTTCTTAAATACAATTAATCCTTGAATTATTTCTGTAACTACTGTTTCTTCTGAATTTTCATGTTCACATTGAGCCTCCTTAAAATCTAAAATATTTGATAGGCATTTATTAATTTAATACAATTAAATTCTTTTCCCGATTGTTTTTAATGTTTACATTATAAATATTGTTATTGCTATCAACCAATATTTCTGTTTCGTTTAATACAACTGATTTATTTTGGATGTTTGGAAGCGGCCCAAATTTTATCCTTGACAAAATATTAGAAGAAAATTGGGGTATGAGTAACATTAAAATGATATTGTTATTTTAGAAAAGTACCACAATTTTTATGTTATTATAACTATCGTAGTCTGTAATTAAATCTAGTTCCTTTTGTGTCAGAATATCAGCGGGAATGATGCCTAACTTACAAGAAAAAATTATTCGTCCAATATCTTCGATGTGATTGTTCAGAAGTAGTATGTCATTGTTAATTCTATATATGTGCTGGATGAATTGAACTTCATCCTCGAGTGTTTTTACTCTATTTTGCGTTTCATGTTGTTATTAATGTAATTGCTAACAAGAGCTTGTTGTTTGTTTATATGCGTTGTGATATTATTAATCTGTTCGCTCATGAGACTGCTTACAAGAGTTAAGTTATTCATTGTTCTATCAGTAGCCTGTTCGTTGTCGTGAATTTTTGATGTGGTTTCGCGTATTTCGTGTTCGTCGTCGCTGTCCATGCATCCTGCAATTATTTTTAAGCCTTTTCCTACGATATTAAAAAGTCCTCTTTTGGATTTGGATTTTATGTGAAGGTTACCAATTCGTGCACTGAGTAATATATAATTTTTATTAATTGTATTGATAAGATGTCTGTCTTCAAAAGTAGTAGTACTTAAAGTTCCTATGTTTTTGAAGATTAAGAGCATCGTCTCGTCATATGCGGTCAAGTTTATGAAATGTAAAACTTTATCGTAATAACTAATCGTCTTTTGCTCGCCTGACTTAATAGGTATATACCCATTGTTATTGGTCAGGTCTTGTACATCTAGTTGTTGTCCGTTTGCCATTAGTATCTACATCAAAATTACGAGCAGTTTCATTTTGTCCTAAAAATAAAATTTGATTAATTATGTAGTATGCATCACAGAATATTCAAGATTGTTTTTGTGAATTACTCTTCCTGATTTGGTTTTAATAGTGGTATTGAAATTTTGTGCCACTATTTTCTTTTTATATTTAGCTGATAATTTGTTACCTAAACTTTTGGTTATTTTGACAAAGACTTCATCTTCCTCTGCATATTCCTTTGGGGGAGTTCTACTTGCGTTATGGTATTCAAGATCTTGTATTTGTTTCCTTTCTAATTTTTTTATTGTTTCTTCTATTTCTTTAGCTAAAAGTTCGGGATTCGTACTTACACGTCTCCCAAAAAACGATTCAACCGGTTTCTTACCCGTTACCGTATGTATGGATTGATTGTACTCATTCACGGATCTGCCTAGGAGTTCATGAAATGACCGGTGTTTTTTTTCGGTTTGCAAACAACGCATTATTTCTTGCAAAGTTGAGTGAAACGTTCTATTTGGCCATTAGAGCAACTTGAGTAGGGAGCGGTTTTGAATATTCTTATACCGAATTCGTTCTCAATCATAAATTTGATGGATTCCGAGTTAAAAGATTTCTCGTTATCCATTACAAGGGTTTCTGGGATGAATGCATAGAGAATATCTCTAAGCGGTTGCCTAATATCTTCGGCTGCCTTAGATTTTATAGGTTTTGCCATGGTGTATTTAGAAAATTTATCAATTGCTGTAAGTACAAGTTCTCTTCCAACTAGGAATATATCGAGGTGAACTATCTGTCTCGGGAATTGCGGAAAGGGCATTGGTTGGATCTGGGGTTTTAGTGGATAACGATCATATTTATTCTCCTTACATACGGCACACTTCTTAATGAGGTCTTTAATTTTCCTTGTCATTGCGGGAAAATAATATTCCTCTAGAATTTGTAACTTATTCTCTTTTGCACTTCTGTGAGCACATTTGTGGATTTTCAGAATGATTTCCTTCTGTTCTTGGTCATTCTTAATATCCTTAACTTGTTTATTGGAGAATCTTATTTTGTAATTTCGGAAATGGTCTGAAAATATCTCTTGTATTATTCCTATTGTTGATTCAGACACCTTTATGCAATTAATGATTGATGGATAAAGGAATTTTTTCAAAATTACTACCAAATTTTCTGCGCTAAAGTGAGGTTGAGAAATGGTATTTCTGTGGTAACTATGGAATACAATTTCGAACCTGTAATTGGGTATAGGAGCGTTTTCTAAGAAGATTTGGTTTTTAAGTACATTTATGGATGTATCGACGTGATATATTAAATTATGAGACGAACTCTCGGCGCTATTTTTTGCTATAGATAGTGTATGAGTATTAGTTTCGCGTGGTATTCTTGAAAGGGCATCCGCAACGAGGTTTGCTTTCCCTGGTTTGTATAGGAGCTCGTAATTATATTCTCCTAGGATGGCCTTCCACCTTTTCATTCTGTTGTTATTGTTTTTGTTGCTCAATGCGTAAATGAGAGGTTGGTGGTCGGTGTATATTTTAACCTTTGCTGATCCGTATAAGTAATTTCGGAATGAATTTAGCGCCCATATTATAGCAAGGAATTCTTTTTCATTATCGGCATAGTGCTCTTCTGTCTTGTTAAGAGTTCTTGAGATAAAGGATATCGGTTTGTTGTCCTGTGAAAGAACTGCACCTAGATGCGCCTGCATATTTTGATGCGTCAGTTGTGAGTTCCATATCTTTGTTGAAATCAGGGTGCGCTAGTAATATGTCCTCGGATATCAAAGAATTTTTTATTTTGTTGAATGCTATTCTAGCTTCCGAGTTAAGATTTATTTGGATAAGGGAAGATTTTTTCTTTGAAATTCTACATTCCTCCCCTCTTAGGAGCGATGCTTAGCCAGTTTGGCATAGCCCTTAACGAATCTTCGGTAGTATCCGGATAAGCCTAGGAATGATCTGAGTTCCTTAAGCGTTTTGGGTTCTGGGAATTTAGCTATTGCTTCTACTTTGGCTGGATTTGTTTTTAATTCTTCCGCAGATATAATATACCCTAAGAATTCGTCTTCTTTATGCAGAAATTTGCATTTATCTAATTGCATTTTTAAGTTTGCATCTTCTAGGGTCTTAAAAATTTTACTAATATTGTCCATGTGCTGGTCTTCTGTTTTGCTAAATATAATGATGTCGTCGATATATACGTAACATCTTTTTCCAATATGATCGCGAAGAATGTCGTCAAGCGCTCGTTGGAAGATCGACGGGGCGTTCTTCAGACCAAAGGGTAATCTGGTAAATTCATATTTTCCGTTACAAACGGAAAAAGCGGTTTTTTCGTAATCGGCTGGTTTCAGAGGGATTTGATGAAATCCGCTCTTTAGATCAATTACAGTGAAGAAATTATATTCGCGTAATTGCGAAGTGACGACATTAAGTTCCGGTATCGGATATCGATCAGAAATTGTTGCAGAATTTAATTTTAGGTAGTCAATAACCATTCTGTACTGTTTATTTCCTTCCGAATCAGGTTTTTTGCTAACAATCCATACTGGAGAGTTGTTTTGAGAACGCGATGGTTTAATAATTCCATCCTGCAAGAGCTTATCAATTCGTTTTTCAATTTCGGATTTTAACGCAACAGGGTATAGGTAAAATCTAGTATAAACGGGTGAGTCGGATTTTGTACGAATCTCTCCTATTACTTTAGTTGTATAAGTCAGCTTTTCTTCGGGCTCTGCAAATAATTTCGAGTGCTTAGCCACAATCATACTTAGTTCTTTCTTTTGTTTTAGAGTCAGGTGACTATCTGTATTTCGATTGAGTTCAAAGGAGCATGGGATTCAAGTTGTTTCATTTTTATATTTAGACCATTTTTTATTTGTAGAAAATTTTTACTCACATGAATAACAGCGTCGAGCTGCCTAAGCGTTTCATTTCCCAATATACCATTGAATGATTTTAAAGTTGGCATTAGGTAGAATTTAATTTTTTCTTTAATATTAAACAAGTAAGCGAAGGTATGTTCTTTAATTTCGACATCACACCTGCTACCGATTTTGCATAAAAAATGTTCTTATTTGCTAGGGGGTGTTTAACATATTGTGGTTGAATGTAATTTTTTGTTGACTCGGTGCAATCAGGATTTTGAGATTTTTGCCACTCTTCGTTGTGAATTCTATGTAAGGCAACGAAGAGCTTAATCTTCTAAAAAATGGATATCATTAAATTCCATATATTGGTTGCCTAGCATTTGGGGATTTTGGGAGGAGTGTAAATTATCATCTAAAGTTTGTGAATCAAGGTGGCATCAAGGAGAAAATTACGAGCAATTTTCCTTTGTGGTTGGTTGACTGATGGCGATGGTATTTCTCTAGTATAATTAAGACGTGGTCTGTTCACATAGTCAATTCTCCTAGTGCGTAGACTTTCATTTACCTCCATTGGCTCTGGGTTAGGTTGTGGCTTAGGACCTTGTGGTCTAGGGGGTGGTTGCGATTGAAAATCAAAGCGTCTGTCCGGTACTAATCTCTGCTGAGGATTATTAAAATGGAAATTTTCACGAGTCATTTGTGGGTTATGAGCGATCTGAGGAAAGAATGTCATAGGACGTGAGCGAGGAGGAAGTTGTGAATTGCGATAAAGCTGATTTGGATTATTATTACGCATTGATTGATTTTGTAAACTGTATCCACTTCTGCTAAAATTATTACCGTGAGCATAATTCGCTCGATATGTTTGATAAGTGAAGCGCTTGAGGAAGGTTTACCGGCTCTCTCATTCCTAAGAGTTTCGGGAGATCCCCGTTTAGTCCTCGTATAAATGTGTCGAGGACCTTATCACTGTAAGTCTACGTTAGCAAGGAAACAGATTCATTTGACGCCTTCAGAGTCCCTAATTTGTTCAGTATCAAGGATAAATGTTTATATACTCTCTGGTAGAAATCCTGCACAGAGGACCTGCCTTGTATAAGTGAGGTCATCTGATACTCGAGAGTCGCCAAATCTCTTTTTTCTGCATAATGCAGAGACAGACATCTTGAAATAGCTGTCCAATCTAAAGGGGTGTTGTACGATTCGAGGGCTATATCAGCCTCTCCGACTATTTTATTTCTAATGGTATTCAATATACCATAGTATCTTGGTGTTCCCTTCGTGCTATTGAAAATTTGTAGTACACGGTCTACACTCTTCTTCCACGAGTTAAACTCGCCCTGATTCCCCGAAAATTCTCGAAGACTCTAACGATATCAGGAATCTTATCAAGATCTCCCAGATTGTTTCTCTATTGTTCCTCTATTTGGTCCTGCATTAGGATTAAGCGGATTAAGGACAGCCGGTCGTATTAAGTTTTCAGGGTTAGACATTGTTACTCCTTTTTTATTATTAACTTTTCACCCTTTTTTCTTCCAATCTTTTGTTACTTTTTCTAATTATTATTATCTTCTATATATATATATATATATATATATATATATATATATATATATATATATATATATATATATATATATATATATATATATATATATATATATATTTATATATATATATATATATATATAAATATTTGTTTTAGAATTTAAATAAAAAAAAATAATAATATATATATAATAAAAATAATAAATATATATATATATATATATTATTTTTTTTTTTTATTTAAATTCTAAAACAAATATTTTCATCTATCATATACATATAAAAAATTCTTAGCTTATTTCTAAAATACCTTATGTAGATAGATGGCTAGCACGTTATGCTACCTTTTTGCTGCTGCTACTAAGGGGCCGTTTCTATCACGATTTTCTCGCTTTTCCTTTTATGATTTCCTTGTATTTTGGCACGGTTTGTATTACTCTCTTCTCTTCTCTCGTTTGCTATTTTTCTTTTCACTTGTAATTGTATATGAAATAATTGAAATTTTTATTTCTCTTTTATTCTGCTTGATTTATCACTTTCTTTAAGTTTGATTTGTTTTGGAAATTGCTTTTATGATTTTGGTAGATTTTAATAAAAATGTTTTCTTTTTTCCTGTTCTTTTAATATCTTTAGTTTCGAAACACTATGTTTTCCACTATGGTTTACACTTTTTGTTCCCTTAAAAAAAACTCACTACTTGAGGACTTTATTTTTTCCTTTTTTTCACGGTTTTAACGTTGACTACGCGCTTTGCTACTTTAGGACTTTTGCGTGGTTAACTAGTTATTCCTTTTTTTCACGGGTTTAACGTTAACTACGCGCTGTGCTACTTCAGAACTTTTGCGCGGTTAACTAGTTATTCCTTCTTTCTAAAACATCTGTTCTGTGTTTTTTTAAAGGATACCCAATTTTATTTGCTCGGGCGCCAGTTAAGTTTGCGTTTGATTAAAAGACAAAAAAAAATTATTTTTTTCCGGTCAGGGTGACCGCTCTTTATTTAACACAAAATTAAACTTACTTTTACAATTTTTCATATTTATATTTTCTTTTTTGCTTATTCTAATTTTAGAAGTGGCGTGATTATAGTTTCTGCAGAATTTGCACAATTTATTTCTTTAAAAATTAAAAATGATTTTGAATAGGTCGTTGCACTTTGTTATTATAACTTCTACAGAATTAATTTCTGAAGAAATTAAAAATGATTTTAATAGGTCGTTGCACTTATTTACCTTTTTAATAAAAAGAAAATGAAAAATGTTTAGGTTGACCGAATTCTACTTTAATTTATTTTATTAACGTTTACGTTAACTTATATACACATTTCAAATGATGAATGAGATCGCAACACTAATTTATTTAAAAATAAATGCACAATTTTGCTTTTTATTGGCATTATGCAGGTCCCTAATACATACATGCATGCATACATATATAAACATTATCCGTCTTATTCATAATCACTTAAAGAAGCTTTATAAAAATGTGTATTCATAAGCGACAAACAGTGTTATAAAGTTCTTATAAGCCATTTATAAATGTGAAGCTTTTATTGTAGGGTTGCAGCTACTTTAAACCTATAATAAATTGCAATTTGTATTTTTATTTTTCAATTTTCAAAACGTGAAGACACACAATAAATGTAATAAGTATATGTAATTGCAGAAATCGGCAAGTACATGTAAATTGCATACTTGACATTGTTTTCATAAAATGCCAAATAATTGCACGTAGTATTGTGTTAAGTGTTGATACCAAAAAGGCCAAGAACGTTCAAGGAAAGGCTGGACCCATTTTTCATTTCTTAATTTGGTCTATTTAAACCAAAAATTCAAGTATAACTGTGCAAAAAAAAGTTATTAATTTAGTCAAATCTCAAATAGAGGTAAACCCAAAAGGCTGTGGAACTTTTCCACAATTGCAGAATTTGTTGTTTGGGCCGAAGAGAATTTTAAAAATTGGCGCAAAACTACATCAATATAAAAGGATATTACTCTCAAAACGTTTAGATTTTTGTAGTAGTATTTTTTCTCTTTTATACGTAATTTGTAACGCAAAGCCCTTGATAAGGGTCTCTGAAAAGTTTTCTTTTACTTTCCATTTGCATTTTGACAAAATTTGATCATAAATTTATTGGTTAATAAATACTTAATAGTGATATACAAACAAAAGAAAAGAATACGCGTACTTGATTACTTTTTACACTTAGTAAAGAAATACTGTTTTAAAAGCTATTTTTTAATTTTTTTAAAAATGAGTAATATTATTCTGTTCGAATTTATAAACAATTTTAAAACCCACTTAAATAATTGATTGTTTATTAAACGTTTATGAATAAAAATGTCTATTTTAGGTTTATAAGACAAAAAGCATTTGATAACTAATGTATACTTAAAACCTAAAATAAGGATTTATTGTGAATTAGGGCGTATATATGTATATCAATAAAAATATTTCCAACACGAATGTCATTTTATTAGAGATCGCAAAAAAATACGATTTATTTGGCATTTTTCTATTAATGACAATAAAACTATCGAAAGATTTAAGATGAAACAAAATGAGATAGGAACATCCATTTTAGATGTAGAAAGATGCTGGTTTTTAGTACTGTACAATTCTTAAGGGAATATGTTAACATCTTTGCGAATTGATGGAAAAAGCTATTAAGATGCTGCACTCTCACGTTGTAAGGTGTGCTTCAAAATAATAAAGTCTCCTTGATATTTGCTCAATTCATCCAAATTATAAAATGTTACGTGTAGTCACCT